>RPFO01000022.1:5563503-5668503 GCA_009746045.1 Mesostigma viride | reverse complement strand
GTCTGGGAGCCGGAATTAAGCTCCTTTTCCCGAACCTCGTTTGGCTTTTGGAGTCGTCATAGCTGCTTGTCACGTGCCTAACTTTTTCGATACTGCGTTTCAGCGGTAACCGATTACACTGGCGAGTGCATCTTAGAAGCTGTAATCTGCGATAAGCACCTTCCTGAGGGGTATGCTCCTGTTTTCTCCCCACGGGCAGAGTTCAATTATACGCAATACGCGGTTATACGCGCGGGGTCCGTATAATGGATAATACGGTATAATACGGTATTATCCGGAAATTATACGCAAATACTGGATTTCGTCGCTTTCGGGGTTGTTTCATGCATTTTGATATCATTTCAAGCAGTCCACATGTTTCTGACACTAAATTACACATGATACATGGGTTGCCACTGCTCAGCAGTGCTTGGGAACACTGGACGTGTAAACCGGGGTTCCCGAGGAGCTAGATTACCTACGCATTATACCCTAAAAAACAACGCCAAATGAAATGGAAAGATGAAAAAAGCAAAAGAAGTAAGATGGCTATGCTTCCATGCAAGCAGGTCCTGGGCATCTCCATGTTTCTTGTATGCATGAGGAGCACACAAGAAGAAGGCTGACTTTGGCAAGCAAAACAAGAAATAGTGGCTAGATCTGGCCAGAAAACCACTTGTTTCGAGATGCTTTTAGCAAGAAAAAACATCGCGTTATCAAGCTTATCATATTTATAAACAATGCCAAGCACTACGTCACTGCTTTCGATGAAGCATAAGCTAATAGCAGACAAATCTGGTCCAAAATCTGCATGTCGTAGTGGTATTCCCCAACCATCACAAGCCAACAATGCGTAGAGGCAGTAAAGCAACCAAATTAAAGACAAGCAGAAAACCTCCATTACAGGTATACAATTATTTTACAATCCACCCAACAACTTGATACAGTACAATGAACACGTGAACAGGATAGCACGTACCAGATCAAAACCGCATATTACCTTTCTTGACGGAGCCAGCATGCCCACCTGATGGACGTAGCTGCGAGCCTTTCCTGGAGTTAATATTGCCTGGCAAGCAATATTATTCTACTAAGCTACTTGGCTTGTAGAGATTCTACTTCCGGTTACTACAATCCAGAAACGGGTTCATTCTGATGAGTATTGCTCGAGATATGAGCAAGATACTGTTCTACTACATTCTACTTGGATTCGGTGATTCTACGGTGGTTCTTCAAGTGACGCGTGGCATACGACGTCTTGTCACAGTGTACGATAGGACATTTAGTCTCCGACACTGCGGTCTATTCAATGCTATTGATTAGACGTAACAAATAGTGACAGGACTTGTGCGACAGGACACTGATGTGACTATTTATGGATAACGAGTCGAGATCTGCTGGTCCAGAGTGAAGGACAGCAATATTGTGAGATGATCTGTCCTATCAGTCATCTGGATGTGACTGCGTCACAATTAGTATATAACGAGCAGGACGCTGCCACTTGGTAGCACCACTTTCCCTGCACCTGTGTCCTCGCACCTTTGGCGACGGTTCTCACGTGCCTCGTGCATTCTGTGCTGGTAGCCATAACCAGCAACGTAAACCTATTGATTAATATAACTACTTCCTCTGTAGATATTAATCAGTGCAGGCTGAACCACAGTTCAGCCACAGTTTCGTTAACTCGAATTACAAGCGAGTTCGTAATCTACTGATTACGGCATTGATTTCTGGTGTCGGCAATTTTTACGGTGTTGTTCCATTATAATATGGGAAGCACGCGTGAATTTCGTGAACCATCTCTGGAGGCGCGGTGGATCCTTCGTCAAGCCTCAATTTCAACGTCAGCGGAGCAGTGGTCGAATTTGTTATCTCGAAGGTCGTCGGCAAGCATCTACGTACGAATCGGCCTGCAGCAGGATGCGCCATATATGAACGTTAAGTTGCGCGTGCAGTGGATTTCAGTTTTATGATCTGAATTTTACGGGAATGTTGTAGCGGACTTTTGTATTCCGTTACTGGCCTGTTTTATGTGCACGGACTTCGCAATAAAAGCTTTGGATTTTATCGTTTCAAGGCCGGGATTTTGTGCTGCGAAACTGGGTTTTGGTTTCGTGAAAATATATGTTGTAGTAATTACGTCGTATGCTATACGAAAAACGTAGTTACGAATATGGAGTCGGTGGGGCCTGGTCCGGTCCGGATTTGTTGCGCTTCTGCGAATGTAATACGAAGTTTGTTTCGTGCCAGAATTGCGCAATTAGTGCAATATTTTATGTTGGCTGCTGCATGTGCGCAGTTGCGATGGAAGCATTGATACGAAAAAATTATATATAATTTCGTATGCAGCGGAATTAAGTGTTGTCACTACGACAACATTGGCATTGCTAGCAGGGCATGTCGGATATTTGTCATATATATGTCGATGATGATTATACCAAGGTTTATGCTGTATAAATTCTCTTGTGCAGAACAAGCTCATGCTAATTAATGCATTGGCATTATTAATGCTGCATGTTAATGACTTGTTTGCAAGGTCAATTTTGAAGGCGAAAGCGTGGCCGGGTCGGCAGCGAAGTCGCAGCAAGCAAACTGAATCGCTGAAGACAAATGAAGCGCTGATTGCGAGCGGCTGCGAGTGCTGAAGTGATCGGGCAACTGTGAATGTCGCTAGCGATCTGGAAAGAGCACGAGTATCGCTGTCAAGAGCGGGAGAGAGCACAAATGTCGCAAGCGGCTGTCAGAATTTGTCGCCATCGACAATGAAGGTCTTCAAGGCAGCTGCTGAGCGTGTTGGGAACGAAGGCTTCATCAGTGAGCAGTCGCCCCGGGCGCGAGTGTCGCGAACGACTGAATGCTATAAGCAACAACAAGAGGAGTTACGGTTGATACCTTTGTTGCATGAAGTGCAGCCTGGCGTGAAGGCGCACTTGCAAGCAAGGTTGTGATTTATTTGATAATCACTTCAACAGGGTAGGTGCCCAGTGGGGAGCACTGGATCTGCGGTCGACGCAGGGTAACATGTTATTTCTGCCATGCAAACAGGGTCATATTGCCCTCTTTGGCATTGGCAAGTGAACCGAGGTGGGTATATTAATTTAACCCAACCTGACGGATTCTGCCTTCCCTGGGCTTGCTAGGGTCCGCCAGGGAGGGGGCTAAGAGTGACCCCCCCATTACTCTGGATGAAGTTGATTTGCTCCCTGCACTGTCAGGTTGAGGGTGCATCCATGGAGGAAGAACACAATGGGGTAGTGACTGGGTCTTCCCACGTCACCGTGGTGACAGAAAGCAGTTACCAAAGGCAACAACGTTCCCACATGGCTCTTGGAGGTAGTTTGCGTACTCCTTCAATGTTGGAGCGTGGAAGTCCTGCCTTAGGGCAGGAGGCTCCTTTAGAGGAGGAGGATGAGGCTGATGGCCTGAATGATGCAATGGGGAGCATGGTTGTAAGTGATAGTGCTGATCAAAGCACATCACCTAAGCAGTAAAGCAGGTTGCTGAGGCTTGTTCCTGTAGGCTGGTTGCTCTCAAGCCTAAGAAGTCTCATGTCAGACAACCTGTGTTGCAGCCTGGATATGTACAATGTGATATCCAAGAAATCAGGAAACTGATTTTGTTGGTTGGTGTTGACAGATACACCAAGTACAAGGTGCTGGACCTGTTGCAAGACAAATCTAAGCCATGTTTGGTGGCTGGGCTCCAGGCTATCAGATCCAGAATGAAACCAGTGATCCAGCTGCAGTGTGATTTAGAATTTGAGTGCTGCATGGAGCATGAAGACCTCCCTGAGTTATTTGTTGTACACAGGGAGTCCCATGGCAGTCAAGGCGTGGTGGAGAGGACACTCAGAGAGATCAAGACTATTCTGCTGACGGAGAAGAAGATTCCAAGATTGGTTCCAGCTATTATCAAGACGGCCTGGTTAAGGTCAGTTGAGGACAGATTGAATGTCAGGGCACCCATGTATGTTGGAGAGGTCCCTGTGACTCCATTATCATTGCATCTTCGGGAGCTCCCTACTGAGGTTGAGCAAGCCTGGAAAGATAGCCTTATGTTCAAGTTTGCCAAGTTGAGGCAGAAAGACAAGGGCTGGAGTGTTCTGAAACCTGTTGTTGGCCAGAGGGTAATTGTGTGGAAAGAGCCCAAGCTTGCAGGCAAGCGTGGTAGCTGGCACCCTGGAGTAGTGACCAGGGTGGAACTAGCTGGGCACAAGTGCTGGGTGAAGATGGAGGATCCTCCGCAGAATGTGCACCGTCTGTCGTGGTCATATGTACGTCTAAGGGGTGCTGAAGCAGAGGCAGTAACTCCTGATGTGACAACCTTGCCAGTTGGTCATGACGTCATCCCTGATCATCACGTTCCGGCTGGAAGTAATCCCCGGGTAAGTCCTGGCCAGACCCCTGGACCGGTTAACTTTCCAGATTTAGAGCAGGCAGATGTGGTCCCCTCTAGCCTCACTAAGCATAGAGGTGTGGGCCTGAAAGATGTGGTGCTGGCTATGCAAAAAAGCCAAGCAAAAGCCTCGGGTGTCCAAGCTCAGCCAGTTGGGGGAGTCCGAGTGCACTGCACTAGAAGTAGATACCAATGCAGAGGTCTTGTAACGACTAAAAATGATCATCATCATCATCCACAGTCCAATATGAAAGATCTTTTTACCTGGGTTGCTTTCCTGAGTTGCAGAACTTCAAGTATCCGAGCAACGTTGAGATGGAAATTCCACAGCACGTGATTTAGGGAATCACACCCCTTGTAGACACAAAGACAAGCTCGTGTGTAGACGACCTCTGTGGAACTGAAGGACGTCTATAGCCAAGGGGCTCTTATGGATTGGACAACAAAGCCAAGCTTTATTATACCATGGTGAATCAAAACCAACGTCGCAACAATGGCGACCCCACGTCCTTGATATCGACGTGCTTGTCGAGCTTGCTCCAACCTTAGCCTGAAGAGAACCAATCAGAACCATGGAATCCTATACAAGATCTTCGTATCCATCCTAGTCACACAAAACAGAACAACACCACACACAGCCTGGCAGAATCTTTCCATGAGATCCTAAATCTGTCGTGAGCACTGAAGTCCCAAAGGAGCATTTAAGACTCAATAGTACCAACTAACAAACTACAACCCCACGTGGATCAGGCCACGACCAATGAGGGCTCCTATCAGTAGTATCAGCCAACAAACTACAACCCTACGTGGATCAGGCCACGACCAATGAGGGTTCCTATCAGTTGGCTGACAAAGTATCAGCTCCAAGTACCGTCGTCTTAGAAACCTCATAACTTTCTCAATACTGATCCAAAAGTCCTCGAATAAAAGCCAAACATTCACAAAACAAAGGATGTAACAACAAAGTCATTTTTGCTTGTTACATATCTCCCCCTCAAAACTGGACCTCCCAGGTCCAATAGCCAACTCTTGAAGGCAGAGGAACATTGAACAGAAATCCACCATCTCTTGGGAAAAGCAGATGGGTTTTTACATCCCTGAAACAGGGCCTCCTATCTCATAACATCTAGTCACAGGTCTCTACAGCAAACAAGTCACTACCTTATCTACTATAAAGCCAGATAAACACATCTCATAATACAAGGTCTTCCATTCAGCATCCTGGAACCTGGAACTCTGGACTGGAACATCAGAACTGGACTGGAGCCCCCCCCATCATCCATCCTGGAATCCCCCCCTCACACCACAATCCAAAGCACCTTCCATGCTCTTCCCCCATCCTTCCCCATCCTCTTCCTGCACAGCTCTGTTCTTCACAGGCTATACCAATCCCCATTCACACCATCCTTGCCCCTGGTCCCAAACAAGGGAAACTGCTCCACCATGTGAACCAAGTCTGGCCAGTTCCTGCTGACCTGCAGCACCATGCACGTCTCTGCAGCCCCTGCTGCCATCTGGGCAACATAACGCAGGCATGTCCCTGGGTAGGAGAGAAGCACCACAGACTGGCTCTCAGGATCCATCACCCAAGTAGAAGACGTCTTGTGCCTGCTCACCCATGACCTGTACGCCCACCAGAACTGGAGAAAGGTCTTGACCACTGACCACTTAGCACCTATCAAAGGCACCAACACCCTCAATGGGGTCAGACGAACCTTGAGCTCCATGGTAACTTAGGCAACCCTGGGCTGCAGAAAAGGTTGGATGTCTCCAAAGGGAAGCACCCTTGACCGAGCTGGAAGAAGAAGGAGCCAAGTCAAAGTCTCCCTGCTGACTGAAAACTCCAACAACTCCATGTAGGAGGCCTCACCCATGCTCACTGGCTGGAACTGCATGAAGGCTCCTTTCAAAGCCTCAGGCAAGGTGGTCAACATATCCTGCCCCTCTGCAGGTCTCATGTCAATCTCAGGTCCTGGAGTCAAGGCAAACATCCTGTGCAACAGGTGGCCCACAAAAGGAGAGCCAATCTCATACAGGCTGGTGTGCAACTGAGACAAGACCTCCTCCACATAACCCTCAGGGCTCACTTCCCCCTCCTCCCTGTTAAGGGCAGCCACTGCCTTGGCCAGCGTCTCACAATGCTCACAAGGTCCCATGCACTTCCTGTGATCCACATAGGCCACCACATTCTTGACAGGTACCACATGACGAGGAATCTGAATGATGGGAGTGCTGCTGGAGCTGAGAGCTATGTTAACACCACTCCCCATCTGGGGCTGGGACAAGGACAACCCCTGAAGAAGCTCCTGTAGCTTATCCTGCTTGGAGATCACTGAATGCAAGAGCTTGTTAATGGTATCCATCTGCTGACCCCTCCTAAGGTCACGCCTGACAATACTGTCAAACAGGGATTCCACATAACTCATGGGGTTGGGGTCTGGATGCATACCCGTGACCCCTTCCTCCGTGGTGGCGCCCAGGCCCAAGTTGGGGTACGTGAACTCCTCCTCCATCTGGGACCACACAGCATGCACGAAGAAACCATTCGTTAGTCCTGAGATATAGGAAGGGGAGCAGTGGTTTTCACCAACTCAGTATACCAAGAAGGAAGAGTGAGCCCCTTCTTTTGGCAATACTCCTGGACCACTCATGGCAGTGAGTCAAGTCAGACAACCACAGCCATGTGGCAGTAGACTCTAACTCTCCTTTCCAGTGCACCTTAAACTGCAGCTGCTTGGTCCTACCCTTTCCTTTGACTCTGTGAGCCACCAGCTGCTCCACTTCATATATCCTCTCCCCCTCAGTATCCAGCTCAAATGGTAATGGAGCAGAAAGGCGTCCCTGCAAGGTATTGCGTTTATACAGTTTGAGCTGGGCCAGGTGAAACACGTTAGTCTTAAGCCTCCAGTGGGAAGGCACCTGGACTTGAACTACAGTCCCATAGTGGAAGGTGTCAGGACAGGGTAAGGTCCCAACCACAAGGGTTGCAGTTTCCTGCATTGCTCCTTTTCAGGTAGCACACGATTAGCCTCCAAGAGCACCAGGTCACCAGGAGCCACAAAGGTGTGTGTAGCCAACATCTGTTGCCAAGCATTGTTTAAATACTTGTCCTGTGCATGCAACATCTGAGCAGCCACCATACTGTGAGCTTCCTGGAAGGATGCAATCAACTGGTGGACAGAGGTTAGGCGTCTTCTGAAGGGGCCTTCAGCATCCCTATCAGGTAACTCCAGGTCAAATGGAGTCAAGGGGCACTGGCCATGGCAAATGACAAATGGAGACATTTGGTGAGGAGCCAGGGGTGAGTTGTTGATGGCAAACTCTATGAAGGGAAGTTTCTTGTCCCATTCCTTGTTATCATGGGTACAATAGTGCTTCTGGCATTCCCGTACAATACGGTTCAGCCTCTCCACAGCCCCCGTGCTGGCACACCTGTATGCTACTCCAAAGGCCAACTTAGTGTCTAGGATGTCAAAGAAGGACTTCCAAAACCCAGACATCCACAAGGGATCCTGGTCAGTGATGATTACACGTGGCATGCCATGCAATCTGTACACTCCTTCATGAACAACTCTACACACTGGGCAGCTGTGAGATGGGCATTGCAGGGGATGAGGTGGCACATTCTAGACAGCCTGTCCATCACCACTAGTATCCTGTCATTGCCAGCATCAGAAACAGGCAAGCCACAAATGAAGTCCATGGTCACACTGATCCAGGGTCGAAGGGGAATAGGCATGGCCATAGGAAAGATAGGCACTGCCTGAGTCCTAACCTTATTCCTTTGGCATGAGTCACAGGAAGCCACATAGGCTTTGATATCACGAAACATGCCAGGCCACCAAAACCTCTCTTGTACTTCATGGAGAAGCTTAGCATACCCAGGATGACATGCAGTCACGTCGTCATGGAAGCAATGCAACACAGTGGGAATGGCCATTTCTGGCACATAACCTTCCTGGTTACTACATGATCTGCATCCTGGGTGTGGACATACAGGACTCCCTCCCAGTACTCCACAGGTCTGTTACCAAAGCTTCCTTCCTGAATGGCCTTAGTGGCCAGGTCCTCAGTTTTAGTGAAGGCCTTAATCACGTCCAGCAGGGCTATACTCATAGGGTTAGGCAGGACTAGCTGTTTGCCAGGTCCTAAAGGCTGCAGCTGCAGCACCTCACCCTCCTGCAGGTGACTAGTGACTAGATGCTTGGATGACAGAACATCAGCCACAGGTGTACGTGACTTCCCCTTGATCTCAGCTGCCAATCCTCTAGACTTGGTCAGCATCCCTGGCTCCAGTATCCACTTCCTGGGCCGTCCCTTCCCCCTCCTAGGATTCTCTGTGCTTGGTTGTGTAGTGAGAGTGGGCTGGCTGCTAGCAGAACCCTCCCTAAGACTGCTCTGCAGTGACTGACCCCCACCCTGGACGCCTGTCGACCCTGGGACAAGCCCTGGTCAATGAGCATCTCGTGACTAAAGCTAGCCTCTACAGGGTGTGGGCTCAGCTTGGAGGTTTGCTGGTTAGCTGCCTGTGCCCTGGTGACAGCACCACACTCTACTACAGAAACCATGGCAGCACAAATATCCAGATCCTCGTGAAATGCTCCCATCAGATCCCTTCTTCTAGAGAGGGCGTCTGGCACCACATTCTGTGATCCTGGGACATACTGCACAGAGAAAGGATAGAATCCCCCTAGGTACTCCATCCACCCAGCCATCCTCTTACTCATCCTACTCTGTTCTAGCACGTGCACCAAGGGCCTGTGGTCAGTCATCAGGGTGATAGACTCTTGCCCTAGCCCATCTGTAGCACTGCTAGCCACAGAAAACTGAGCTCCCTTCAACAGATGCTCCCACTTGTGACATGCTACCACTAAACCCAGCAACTCCTGCTCGTGTACAGGGTAGTTACGTTCAGCTGAGCTCATGGTTTTAGACATGTACTCCACTGGCTGTGGTCCATAGCCATGGTCTTGCATCAGCACAGCACCTATGGCGCCTTGAGAGGCATCTGACCTAACCTGATAAGGTAGATCTGGGTTGGGACCCACTAGCACAGGGGTGGATGTGAGCTTCTGCTTCAACAGGTCAAAGGCCTGCTGACACCTATCTGTCCACTCAAACTGAACATCCTTCTTGATTAACTCAAGCAAGGGGGTGGAGATGGCAGCCATGTCAGGGATAAAACGCCTGTACCACCCCACCATGCCCAGGAAGGACTTGACATCATGTGCAGACTGCAACACAGGCCACTCAAGGATGGCAGCAATCTTAGCATTGTCAGGTGTCATACCCAAGGAACTCAACTTGTACCCTAGGAACCCCACTTCATGCCCCCACTCCACCTTAGACCTCTTGACAGACAAGTGGTAGTGCTGGATGACCTTCAGACCTCCTCCACGTTCTCCAGATGCTCCTTGAACGTCTTTGAGTGCACCAGGATGTCGTCCATGTAGGCCACCACGCAGGTCCTGAACACGGGTCTTGCAGGGTCACACAGGTGGGCAATGTCTTTGAACCTGGGATTCCTGAGATCAGGGGAGATCTGAGGCAGAGAGTTCCCTGTCAGATGGCCAAAGATAGCATTCACAAACATCTGCATAGTAGCTGGGCTGTTGGAGGCCCCCATGGGCATCACAGTCCACTGGAACTGACCCCAGGGTGTGGAGAATGCAGTTTTTGGAATGTCCTCAGTAGCTATCCTGATCTGCCAGAACGCGTGTCTAAGGTCAAACTTGGTGAAGTAAGATGATCCAGCTGTCCTCTCTAGCAGCTCATCAATCCGTGGCAAGGGATACTTGGACTTCACTGTGACCTTGTTCAGGCCTCTCAGATCAATGCACAACCGCCATCCACCATCATGCTTGGGGACAAGCAAACACCCAGAGCTGAAAGGACTATTGGCAGGAAGAATGAGTCCAGCTTCCAACAGGCCTGTCAAGATCACCTTCAGCTCTGCCATCTCAGCTGGCCCCATCCTGTACATGGGAACAAAGGGAGGCCTGGCACCATCCACAAGCTTGATGACATGAGTGATTGGCCCTTCAGGGGGTACTGTGGCATTTTGTCCTCAAAAATGGCAGCAAACCTGTCCAAAAGGGCATCATGCAGCTTCTGCTCCTCCTCTGTGACAGCTGGTACTGGGTTCACAGCATTCACCGTGTGGCCATGAGTCTCATCAGAGGGTGAGTTAGGAACCAACTGTAAGAGAAAGACGTGTTCCACTGGGTAAGTAGCCAGGTAAGACAAGGTGTGATTGGCAGACCATACGTGCTTAAGTAAGGCAGCACGTTTCTCTTCCAGTGAAGGCACCTTGACGTCCTCCTTGGCACCTGCAACCCCTCTCCCATCATTGACAGCCTCATTAGTAGAACAGCACTCTGTGACTGGTCTTTCTCCCCCCTTAATCACTGTGGTGGCGTCCCACACTGACCCATCCTGAAACTGCACCACCTTCTCAGACCACAAGATGGCAGGATTAGCAGACTCCAACCATGGCATCCCCAAATCACATCAGCAGCAGTGAGTGGAATGACATCTGCTGTGACAGACAAGGTTTGACGTGAGCACACTTGAAAAAGCAGTTGCACGTAGCCAGGTGAGTTACTCTGCCTACCATCAGAATATTGGACCTTAACAGGCACAGGGTGGGGGAGCACTGGTAGATGCAGCTCCTGCACCAAGGAAGTGGAAATGTAGTTACTTCCTGCACCTGAGTCAATCATGAAGAGACATAAAGGCTGAGCCAAAGGGACTGGCACGTTCAACAGCCTAGCCTGGAACTTCAAGAGTTGACTGGGAATAGGAGGGCCCAATGGGGTGGTGGAATCAGAGGCAGACAAGTTGTTCACAGGACGGACATGCACAGCAGGCAAACCAGTTAACTCCACCGCTGGACGTAGTCCTGGGGGCTCCACTAGTTTTTTGGCAGCTCAGGAGGATGATCTGAAGACGAGCTCCCCACTGAAGGCTGCACCTGCTGATCCTCTATGCCGTCTGCCTCCCTTCTCCCTCCTCCTCCTCTGCTAGGAGGTGCCACAGGGCGTTGACCATCCGACGCCTGTCTTGTCTGTTGAATCCCTTGGGCTGGAAGGGTCCCTTGCCCGAAGCCTGGAAGTTGGGTCTAAACCCAGGCTGTGCCCTGTGGTCGCTCTGGCTCACCCCAGGAGGGAAGGTGGATGGTCTGGTGAATGGAAGAACCCCCTGAGGACCCTTGGTGTCCCTGGGAACTGGTCTCGCTTGGGGCAATCCCGTGCAAAGTGTCCCAGCTGGCCACACGTGAAACAGGCTCCTTTGGACTGCTCCATGGCACTGAGCTCCTCCATCACAGCGTTCAGCTGGTTCAGGGGCTTCTTAACAGCAGGCGCCTGGTTGCCTGCAGCAGGCTCCCACTTGAGGGAAAAGTCAGGGACACGGCACAGCGTGAGGGCATAAGACAGCACAGTATCCCACTTCCACTCGACATAGTCGAAAGGGGAGAAATGCTTGTCAATATCCACCCTGACTTGAGGGGAAGCCCATGCAGAAACCTGTGAAGAGCTTCAGAATCAGAGCACTGGGGGATTTTGGCCCTCAGGTTGGTAAACGTCTCTACGTATTGTGGTAGTGTCAGGCCGGACTGAGTACAGTTGGCCAACGCGTCCCGGTCCAGACGGAGCTGGTCCTGGGGAAGGAGAAAACGTCGAAATGAAAGCATGAGAGATGGCAAATCCTTGCAAGTATTACCTGCTGAGGATCGTAAAAACTCATCAAACCTGTCGGCTGCACTGTCGCTCATTCGCTGTCGAACCATCTTCTTCTGGATGTCCAGGGAAAGTCGTTCTTCCGCTCGTTTGCCGTAGTTAGCAAAGTGGATAGCGAACACATCCTGGAATCGAGTAGAGAAATGATCGAAACTGCGGTGGGTTAGATTGGTGAGCGACAGCTTGTCTACGGATTCGATTTTTGGAAATGGCGGGGCGGAACCTTGATGCGGTGGTATAGTGACGGTCACGGGGACGTCGCTGGCGGGGGTGGTGAAGGTGACCGAGGTCGTCTGCGCTGGATCCTGCCTATCGCTATCCTGCGTCTCATTCCTCGTAGTAACTGTGGTACTATTAGGTAAAACCCTTCCGTCACCCAACCGAGGAGCCTCTCTCCCCAATCCAGCAACCATGTCACGCATGGCCGCCTCCTCCTCCTCAATTCTCTGACGAAGTCTTCCCACATCCTGTTCCACCTCCTCCACCATCTTTCTATACATCGCTGCGTGTTGTTCATCGTGTAATAATCTGATTTTAGCTGCTGAGAGGCGATCCGCTGCAAGTCTGGTCCCGTCTCTTCCAGGCGTGGTATTTAGCGGGAAAAGAAATGAAGAGATGCACTCCGCACAGGACTCGTTCGCGCGCTTGGAATCCTGGGCGACAGTGACGCTCCTCGACCCACGCCTGTCAGCGATGGTTCGCCTGGTTGGAGACCAGATGCAATGACGGAAAACTTGGGCCCTATGGACAACGAGGGCCGCCTCACTTCAGACATAGAAGTACGGTTGAAATCAAGTTGACGCCGTGGAGTACGAGCAGTTGTCTCAGCACCTTCCCTAGCAATGGGTTCCAGAGATGATGACGGATCTCCAAACCTTGATTAGTAGGGGGTAAAGGTGATTGTGTCTTCGAACTACTCATACTTCCACATGGAGTCGCGATCGTCTGCCTAGTAGAGACAACGGTTACGGCTGACTTCTAGTGTTACAGAGCAAGACAGTCACATCAGGATGTGTCTCAGTCTGTAACACCGTAAGTTTTCCGCAACTCTATGAATCTTCTCGGATGACAGACATCTGATCAACGTTGTACTACCCGGAAGGTTGCGACTTCAAGAGAAACACCAAAGTAGAGATCCTCCGATACCAATGTAACGACTAAAAATGATCATCACATCATCCACAGTCCAATATGAAAGATCTTTTACCTGGGTTGCTTTCCTGAGTTGCAGAACTTCAAGTATCCGAGCAACGTTGAGATGGAAATTCCACAGCACGTGATTTAGGGAATCACACCCCTTGTAGACACAAAGACAAGCTCGTGTATAGACGACCTCTGTGGAACTGAAGGACGTCTATAGCCAAGGGGCTCTTATGGATTGGACAACAAAGCCAAGCTTTATTATACCATGGTGAATCAAAACCAACGTAGCAACAATGGCGACCCCACGTCCTTGATATCGACGTGCTTGTCGAGCTTGCTCCAACCTTAGCCTGAAGAGAACCAATCAGAACCATGGAATCCTATACAAGATCTTCGTATCCATCCTAGTCACACAAAACAGAACAACACCACACACAGCCTGGCAGAATCTTTCCATGAGATCCTAAATCTGTCGTGAGCACTGAAGTCCCAAAGGAGCATTTAAGACTCAATAGTACCAACTAACAAACTACAACCCCACGTGGATCAGGCCACGACCAATGAGGGCTCCTATCAGTAGTATCAGCCAACAAACTACAACCCTACGTGGATCAGGCCACGACCAATGAGGGTTCCTATCAGTTGGCTGACAAAGTATCAGCTCCAAGTACCGTCGTCTTAGAAACCTCATAACTTTCTCAATACTGATCCAAAAGTCCTCGAATAAAAGCCAAACATTCACAAAACAAAGGATGTAACAACAAAGTCATTTTTGCTTGTTACAGGTCTCAATAATGGGGTCTCAGCATACAGGGCAGCGGCAGATTGGCGAGTCTAGCTGTTCCTGGGTGTCTGACTTTATGGCAGGGTTCATATGAAAGTTGTAGGAGAAATCATCTTACCATTTATGGGTGTAGATGTTTCCTTCCTAGTGCTAGAAGATTACGATGGCCCTATCATTTTGGGTCAGAATTTTCTTTGCACCCCTGGAGTTGTGGTTGTATCTCATAGCCTTATTCGTCTAGGTCATCTAGTCGCTCCACACGTAAGCCAGCCATAATTTCAATGCACAAGGATACACATTTCCATCACCATTCATCTTCATCATCCTGAACGACTCGAAAACGCGGAAAAGATAACGGCAGGCTCGAGCTACCATGGTCCGGATTCTCCCGATTTCTGGCCTGCGCTGGTTGTCTCTTTGTTGTTCGTAAGGGTTGGGGTAGCATTCCACTGACTAACTTCAGGGCCCTGAATCTTAATTTTTTCTCTGTGAAAGCGATCAGGAATGTGCAGTGGCCTGAGGATCAGATTCCTGTGGCTTCCAGTCTTGTGATGCCAGCTGCTCTTCATCCTAGCAGTATTGGTATTACTAAGAGATCACTGGCTGCTCATTCTCCTCTTAGCTATGATCAGCTTGTCCAGGAAATGAGTTCTCCTCTGATGTTTGAGGCCTGGAGGCTAGCATTTGCCAAGGCCCTAGAGGAGTGGTTGCAGTTTGTCTGCTGTCAGCCTGTGAATGAAGTTCCTCCATACAGTACACGGTTGAAGCTCAGATTCGTCATCAAGCGGAAGGAGGTGGAGGGGGTGTCTGTTCCCCATGTGCGTCCAGTTCTTAATGAATACCGTGGTACTGGGGATCTTCTGGGCGAGGAGTTGTATACACCTGGGATGCTACATGATACATGGCGTGTTTTATTATGCCTGTATGTCGGTATGCTGAACCAGGGTGCTGATATGTCTTCAGTTTTGCTAGATTTCAAGAGAGCATTTCTGAAGGGTGATCCCAGTGTGGCTCAGCAGGTGTGGCATTGTGAAACTCCATTTCATGTGCCAGTTCCTGTAGCCTGGCAGGCAGAGCTCCAGTCTAGCTACCTGCTGATTCTGAAGGGTCTAGAAGGTCTCAGGTCCAGTCCCATCATTTGGAGGCTCACCTTGGAAGACTTCTTGACTAAGCACTGTGGGTTGAAGGTGTCATCTGTGGACCCATGTTTATTGCTGGGTAGGTGGCATGATTTACCTGTGTATGCTAGCCTGCATGGTGATGACTTGCACTTGATTGCTCCCACTAAGTGGTTGAGTCAGTTTGTGCCCATCATTAACCCTTAAATGGTGCTCGCGCCTATTTGTAGGCGCGAGTTGAACTCGCGCCTACAAATAGGCGCGAGATGGGAAGCGGCGCGGCGCGAATGCCAGTAGACATTTCCGTGATATTTTTAGGTCTGCTGCTAGAGCTAGATGTGCTCTACGCCCTGATACCGGACATCACTATGTTTCGACCAAGTCTACAGGGACTAATTAACGGTTACAGTACAGGGGGTACCCAGGTCCACCGGGACGAAAGTGAATCCTTTCCCCTATATAAAGCGAGCTTCGTGACCGTTGGTCCGATAATTAGGGGGAGTACCGCCGATAATTAGGTAGAAAATCGTGGTACAAAAATCAGCCATTGGGGGGTACTCCAGAGGTCGACGGGAGAATCGCAGATATCGCAGATAACGGCGAGCGAGCGAAGCGAGCGAGCACCCTACCGCGAGCGAGCGAAGCGAGCGAGCACCGTACGGCGAGCGAGCGGAGCGAGCGAGCACCGTACTGCTAAAGCGCACAGCGAGCGCAGCGAGCCGTGAGCGAAGCGAGCGGTACTCCGGAGGTCGACGGGAGAATCGAAGATATCTCAGATACAGTACGTACGGCGAGCGAGCGAAGCGAGCGAGCACCCTACCGCGAGCGAGCGGAGCGAGCGAGCACCGTACGGCGAGCGAGCGGAGCGAGCGAGCACCGTACTGCTAAAGCGCACAGCGAGCGCAGCGAGCCGTGAGCGAAGCGAGCACCGTACTCTACTATTCCTCTCCGGAGCGCAGCGAAGGAGCACGTTACTTAGAAAAAGATACGCCAACGATTTTCAGACCTACGGCCGCTTACGATTCCTCTCCGGAGCGCAGCGAAGGAGCACGGGCAATTTCAGCGAGGGACGGAAGGAAACCAGCGCCGACGGGCCATGGGCCACGGGCCACGGGCCATGGGCCACGGGCTAGAGCCACCCCAGCGCCCAGCAGCGCGCGGTCGGCCCACCACTTCAGCAGCGTGCAGCATCGGGGCCCAGCATGAAATTTCAAATGATGGCCGCGAGAAGACGGGATGGCTGTCGACAGCCGCCTGTTCAGGAGGTCGTGACTGTTGGGCAAGCTACGTTTTCATTGTTGGACGCTTTGAAACGGGGTACAACGACGCCGTCTTTCATGACGGTTCTTTGGAGCGCCTGGACTGTGGGTGCCGCGAGCTCTTGGAAAAGATTGCGGGGAAGATGACTGTCGGGGTAAGAAGGTGGCACCCGTTCTGACGCCTGGGTAAGCTGCGTTTGTTGTTTGCTGGGCTTTGGAACGGTGTCACATAAGCATTTCGGCTTCCAGTCGGTCTCTTCCGAGCGGATAGGGAGAGGCAGTTTGCCTACCGGGCGGTTCCATAGCAGCACTGTCCCGCCATGCACATATTCCACCGTCTTTTGCGCTCGGTTTTGTTTTATTTCGATTTGGGACGCTTTGGAACGTCGTTTCATGTTTCATGCATTCCTATGCTTCGAGCCCGTCTGTTTGCTTTGTGTTTCCGTCATCAGCGGGAAAGGAGGCCCATTTTCCTCGGCAACAACATTCGTTGAGTCACTTCCCGCATGGCAGGTATGCCTCCCGCTCTTTGTTGCTGTATTTCGGTCGGGGACACATGCCGGCGAATGCCTTTCCATTCCTTTTCCTGCACTCACGCATTATTTTTCCATTGTGTTTCGGTCAGCCACGGGAAGTGTTCCTGTTTTTGCTGCATCTGCGTGGGCTGTTGCTTTAAAAGCAGGTATTCTGCCTGCGGGGGATGGCATGCACACGGCGTGGTATCCTGAGCGTCAAGCCCAAGCAAACGGCCGGGGAAAAAACCTTTGTATTTTGAGCTCGAATTTGATTTGTTCCTTTTCATGAAAGGGACCTTTACTGGGCATTTTTGGCATTACTGATGAATCACTAGATTAATGCATTAAAGGAGATGGTGTCTCTGCCTTTGTCATGTTTTTAAGAGCTATCATTTGAATGGTAATCCTCCCACCCACACTGTTGACCAAGCACACTTTCAGCCCACTGACCACGCACGGGTTCCCCATACTGACCAAGCACACGTTCCAACCACTGACCAAGCACACGTTCCACCCACTGACCAAGTGCACGTTCCACCTACTGACCAAGCACACGTTCAGCCCACTGACCATGCAAGCATGGGTTCCCCATACTGACCAAGCACACGTGCCACCCACTGACCAAGCACACGTTCCACCCACTGACCAAGTGCACGTTCCACCCACTGACCACGCACACGTTCCACCCACTGACCAAGCACACCTTCCACCCACTGACCAAGCACACCTTCCACCCACTGACCAAGCACACCTTCCACCCACTGATCATGCAAGCACGGGTTCTCCATACTGACCAAGCACACGTGCCACCCACTGACCAAACACACGCTCCACCCACTGACCATGCAAGCACGGGTTCCCCATACTGGCACACGTTCATCCCACTGACCATGCAAGCACGGGTTCCCCGTACTGACCAAGCACACCTGCCACCCACTGACCAAACACACGTTCCACCCACTGACCAAGCACATGTTCCACCCACTGAGCAAGCACACGTTCCACCCACTGACCAAGCACGGGTTCCCCATACTGGCACACGTTCATCCCACTGACCATGCAAGCACGGGTTCCCCGTACTGACCAAGCACACCTGCCACCCACTGACCAAACACACGTTCCACCCACTGACCAAACACACGTTCCACCCACTGAGCAAGCACACGTTCCACCCACTGACCAAGCATACGTTCCATCCACTGACCGAGCATGAGTTTACCATACTGACCGAGCAGCCACCCACTGACCATGAAGCAAACACTCGGCCTTGGCTGTGCTCTGATTAAGTAATTGTTGTATAAATGAAATACCTGTTCTGATCATGCACATGTTGTCTCCTTGATAAACCATGTGCCCATGGCCGTGGCTGTCTTGGTGACTCGCATCATTCACGGGTTGTTCAGCTGCCAAAGTTGCCCTATTAATTAATTAGTTAATTAAACTCGTGCTCCCGTTGGGGAGTCACGGAGCACCCCTAGACTAGCCCCTAGACTGCACAAACCCAACCGGCAACCAAGTAGCCAAGGCATAGGAGCCCGACCACCCAAGCCAAGGCCCCTGTCCCATCTCCCCCAATCAACGTACAGGGAAAATGAGGATTGTATAGTAGGGGACGCAGTTACGCGTCTATATGAATTAGGTAGGGGACTTGAATAAAGTCTCGAATAGTAGGGGCTTGGCCCCTACCGGGTCTACTTGTGTAAAATAATTACGAACATGCATATTCGAGGCTATGGCGGTGCAGAAAACTGATTGGTGTAGGAGCATCGATGCATGGATTCGTTCCAAATTTTGTAGGCATTATTTATGCGTTATAAAGATACTGTAGCCGCAGTGGCGCAACATTTACTGAGGTGCGCAATCATCTCGGTCTGGGTTTTACTGCGTCAACGCGTGTTTATTGTGACGGGAGTGACAATGAAGCTAGCACTTGTTATCGGCGGCTTTATAATTGAATATTTCGCATCGAGTAAATTTTTTACGATGTATTTCGAATATTTCATTAGTGTCGTGGGCCAGGAAAGTCTTGACGCATCGGCCCTGTCGTCAGCTTGCTAGCTGTCCTTGAGCCTTTTTTTTGCGGTTTCGACCTGGCGTAGTTTAGTGTCCCTGCGGTTACCGTCGACAAGATAAAGTCGTCGTATCACTCGGTAAGTAATCTCGGACTCATTGTTGAAGGTTTGGGATGTCAAAGTTGCTTCGTTACCACTTTTCTGTAATGGTTTGTGGTGGTGGTTGCGCACAGCCATTACGGTCAGATTTTCATCAGTTTTGTGCATGATTGGCTGCGTCTGCACCAAATATACTAGAATAATGATTGGTGTTACATGTAAATAAGTTCTATATGGTATCATGATGGTTTCTATAGCCTAAATCCTTAAGAATAGATGGTATCCTGGCCTGTTTTTGGTTAGCCTTTTAGCTTTGTTAGTATTGCTGTTGTGCAGTCACCCCATCTGTCTTCATGTAACACCTGTGGAGGTCCCAGTGCCCTGCTTGCATTCAAAAGAAGGTCCATGAGTTGTCTCTGTGTCATTTCATCTCAGGCAAGCATATGGAGGTCATTTTTTATGTTGTGGATGCATGGGCTACGTAGCCCCTTGCACACGTGCATTTGGGCCTTGGCACAGTGGTATACCTGCTAGTAGAGCTTGGTAGCCACCACATGGTGACGTTTTCTTTAGAACAACATGAAGCATAGTTTAAGCTGTGTGTTAGTGATCATTTTGAGCATTACCCGGCCATTCAAAAGCACCATTGTGCACGCCTCATACCATCGTAATGCCACTTAGTGCCGCATGTCGCCCCGTAGCCAGTTAACAGCTGAAATGATGAAACCCAGCATATAAGGAGCTCCAGTTAGCATTTCCAATGATCTAGGCTTACTTTTACTTATTTAGTCTAGCACTGACATGTGAGAAAAACTGTGCATGTGGTAGGCTTGTGTGGTGGGTAGTCATTGGCCTTACCATGCCATGATACGCGCGAATGTGACTGTGCATTGGCATGGCTACCTATGTTTAATCGCTGTTATGGATGTTCTGTATGCTGGAATTGATGAAATAATGCATGTTTGATCATTTATGATGTTTTATGATGCTACGGACTGAGGCGCCTGCCTTGTAATGCTAGCAAATGTCACCAGCCAAACTGGCTCCTATTTTTAGGCGCGAGTTATTTTTAGATAATGCATCTGGGTCCCTGGGACAACCTGTCATGTCAGTGTTCAGAAGCCATGCCTGGCTACCCAAGCAACTGCCTTTAAAATGTTGGGAGCAACGGAACTGTTTTCAGGTGTAATAATGCATTATACATGAGTGTTTTTCTCGCACTCGCGCACCCCCCTGAGGGTGGTGCTATATTTAGCACCCATAGGACATTGCAACATGACCAATGACATGACCCCCAAGTAAGTCCCTATATGTGTGTGCTTTGGTCCCAGTATGGACCCTAAATTGTTTTTAGGTTAGGTTGTGGACATTAACATGCAAGGTGCAACTGGAGCCTATTTTTAGGCGCGAGTTGGACACCATTTAAGGGTTAATGATGCATTTCCTTTGGGAAAAGAATTGTGGCAGAAGCCTGGAGAGGCTGTCACGTTCTGTGGAATGCAGGCTACATTGGTTCAGGAGGGGAGTCAGTGGCTGATTAAGCTGCAGGCGGGCAATGACTACAAGAGTACCATTCTTCAATCTGTTCCAGAGGTCATGACGTCATCCATTGCACCTGAGCTGAAAGGCAAGTTGGCCTGGTATGGCAGCATTTGTGGGCCTGACATGATGGTCCATAGCAGATCCCCTGATGATGTGCTAATTCTGGAGGAGCCTTCCCAGATTATTGCACATGTTAACAAGTCTCCTGGTATTACTTTAGCTGGGATTGATTTGTCTTTGCCATTTTCCTTGGATATCTATGTTGATAGCTCCATGGATAGCAGGCAAGTTTCTAAGGTCAGAGGCAGGTCAGCTGGCTTGTTTGTGCTTCAGCAACATAGGCCTAGTCTTGTGGCCTGGTACAGTCGTCTTCAAAGAAGGGTTGCTGTGAGTTCAGATGTCTCTGAGTGCAGAGCCATTTGTGAAGGGATTCAGTCTAGTTTGTACATCAAGGAGCTGTTGCTAGCTATGGCTTCAGTGACTCCTCATACTCTTCAGCTGGAAACCTTGATCCTTTCAGATAACATGGGTATGGTCCAGTTTGTGCACAAGCAGTTGGCCAGAAGCAGAGATCTGGATTATCTCCTGTTGAAGGAGTTGGCAGGTCTGGTGGATATTCAACATCTTCCAGGTTCTGAGAATCCTGCTGATGCCTTGACCAAGTTGCCTCACAAGTCTGCTGAGCAATATAAGCTTCTTTACAAGCTGATGAGCTCCTCTGTGTGAGTTGAGCAATTCCAGTTGGAGCTTTGAGCTTGGTGACTGATTGGGTGAGAAGAGCTAACATAGAGCTGGGCTCTGTTATGCTGAGAGCTGTGTTGCTCTGAGGGCAGTAATGCTCTGTGTACATATGTGTATAATACTGTATTCTATGTAATGCTCAGTCATGGAGCATGATGTTGGTTGGGGGTTTGTCCTCAGTTTGAGGTTTGTCTCAACCAAAGGGATTTTATAGGGCAGGGTTCGATTCCCTGGGGCTGCTTAGGCGGATTTTCCCGGATTGGCTGACCCATCAACCTTCAGTTGCTGGTGAGATGGCGACAGGTCCCCCTAGTGTCAGGAATATGCCCCAATATGCCTGACAAGTCTAGCACTTACTAATCTAGATAAAGTTCGGGTAGTCCGTAGTTAAGTCAGAACAACCTACAACGCCAGTATGACTGCGTAGAGCTCATGTTTGGCTACAACTTTGCCACTAGAATCACCTTGATCTGAGCTCTAGGTAGAAAGTTATGAGTCTTTTCATATATATGTGCCTGGTCACTATACGGCACTGTAGTACAATCCATGTCGTGTCATGTGGCGCATGGCCCATATAGGACAGGCGCCAATAATTCAATTCGTGGCACCTGGACCGTCAGCTAGGCGTACCTAATTCTGTCTGCCATGGTACAACCATGATTTGCCAGCAGGCAGCATCTAGCACTGGTTAAGTGTTGCCTAGCTGTCATGTTAAGTTAATTATGTTGTGGTCCTGCCGACCAGCCATATAGGTGGTGGCTGGGCTACACGCTAGACATCTTTTCTGACCACCACTATTCTAGAAAATGGCACCTTTCAGCCATGGTGGTTGACAAAATATTTCCATCATGACAAAGTCGTAAATGAGGTCATCATTATTAATGTAATATCAACAACCTCCCATGGTCACAGCATGACATTTTTGACATGGCATCGGAATGAGGGGGGTTGTGATCTTTCCAAATCGGGAAAATTTTTGCCTGGGCAGCATTTCGGCAAGAACTTTCGGAATTCTAATCCGTTGGTGCCACTCAACATGTCCACGGAATCAGCATCAAATTGCGCATCTATTGAACCAAGTCCGGCGTCATTCCGTGGAGTATTGCGTCGGCTACGAATTTTCTTGCGGCAGGCCCTGTTTGCTCCGAATTTCGACCTTAAACGACCTCTTGCATGAGCTTCACTAAACATTCAGATTTCTACATTGTCGGCACTTGGGCGCAGCGGTTCACGCTTTATTTTATTACCCTGGGTGACTACCGGTTGCCAGCCGTGACCAGCCTTGCAAAGCCCAAGACCCCTTTGTTCTTCTGAGAATACAACGAGCTTGATGGCGCCTATATAAAGCGACCACAAATGTTTTAAACGGTGGGCCACCTTCCAGGCGACATGGGGTTTCTTTTTCCTAGTTCCAGCCAAGCATTATTCAGATTTTTTGCCAGTCGCCATGGTTTGGAAGCACCATCGTACATGAGCAGCTATGCACGGACCACTACAACGGCATCAACTACAATGCTCCATCCCACGTCGGTGCGGGGAAATCTTGCAGCATCCACCTGGTTCTCCTCTCGCACCCTTGGCTTTTCTTCAATGGGAAACAGCTCGTTTAAATGCCGCTCGCCAGCCGCAGCAGCCGTCATTAGTTAAGTGGCCAGTGACAGCCAACTGCCGCACGCAGCCGTAGTGCAGTACCCAGCACGCGCCATACAGCATGATAGGATATAGTAGCAGCAGTCAGCCACACACCACAGCCTGACTCGCTTGTGGTAGTTGTTGCAACCAGCTGCAGATACCTACCAGCACCCCATCAGCATGGCAGCTAGCACACAGTCGCAGCAGCCAGCAACACACAGCAGCCTGATCAGCTCTTAGTAGTAGTTGCAGCCAGCTGCACGTACCTGCCAGCCAAATCGCCACTTCAGACCAGCATCAATGCCACCAGCCAGCAGTACGCAGCCGTCTAGTCAGCGGTTAGTAGTCACTGCAGCTAGGTGCCTGTAGCTGCTCACACCCACTGCGGTCGTCGCCAGCTCCTGATAAATGATTCCAGAGCGACTCCTGCCATTACCAGCTTTTACGTCCACGATTTCTGCTGATTATTACTCCAAGGGGGGCACCCTTCCAGGGGCATCTACACACGGGGCCGAGCTGGATCCAGTCCTTGTTTTTTTTTTTTCTCCCAGTATTTCTACGTGACCTGGGGCACCCTGTTCTTCACCTGGCGCACTCCCAGGGCCACTTGGGGGCCATGTGACCCTTAGCTCCAACTGTTACTCTTGCCTATTTCTCCTTTCAGCATGACCGGGTTAGCCGTGTAAGGGGGGGAGAGCTTGGGTTTCTTTGTACCCGACTACCCTCACTATCCATGTGTTACTTGCCAGGGGGGGTGAGCTTGTATACGGCATTTGGTGCAAGGGGCATGTCAGGAATATGCCCCAATATGCCTGACAAGTCTAGCACTTACTAATCTAGATAAAGTTCGGGTAGTCCGTAGTTAAGTCAGAACAACCTACAACGCCAGTATGACTGCGTAGAGCTCATGTTTGGCTACAACTTTGCCACTAGAATCACCTTGATCTGAGCTCTAGGTAGAAAGTTATGAGTCTTTTCATATATATATATATTAAAAATATAATTACTTACAGCAGAGTGAAATCACTCAAACCAAAGCAAACGCCCAGCTATAAACCTATATACAGAGCCATGTCAAAGCTCTATACTACGATAAGACCAATGGAAACGCCTAACGGGAGGAACCTAATAGCCCTGCTGCACCGCAAAATCAGCCCGCGTACGGCGGAGCATGATGTCAGCCATGGCCCGAGTCAGCGCCACCGACAAGCGCTGACGCCAATATGACGTCCAGGTCCGCGCCGACCATGGGGCCCGCTGGCCCTCCAGGTCCAGCCGGTCCTCCCGGAGCCGGCAACACTCCTTGAAGAAGGCGGAGGTCAGGGGCCCCATGGCCCCAAACTCCTCCAGGACAAAGGGCACCACACGATGGTGCCCGACGTCGCCGTAGGCCAGGAGCTTGGCCCGCTCCGCCCGGTCCGCCGTGTAACCTGCCGTGAGGGAGGCCCCAGCCACGTGGCTAAGAGCCAAGGGCCGCGCCACCGAAACGTCAATAAGCAGATGCCGGCCACCCCCCTCAAAGTCCAGCACCACGATGTCAGGCCGGTGGTTGGGGGAATAGAAGGCAGCGCCATCCGCATCCTCGGACCGGATGTTCGCGTGGGGGAAAACCGACCGAATCATGGCGAGCACCACCGTCAGGAGGACAGTGTGCAAATACAAATACCAATTCTGATTCTGTTGGCCCCCCATGCAGGCAAGGTAGTGAGTCCCCGTGGGATCCAGCGGCTGCCCACAGCTACCACAAGGCCGCCCGGCCGGAACAAGAGGCTGCGGGGCAAATAGCTGGTGCCGGAGCGCCACCGAGTAGTGGCTGGGAGCCAAGGCGAATGGGGGGGCCATGGGAAGAGCACGAAGGTACGCCGAGCCCACACTCCGCAAGGAAAGCGAGAACAGCCACGCACGTCCCTGGGCGTTGAGGTCCGCGAAAAGAGCAATCCAATCAGCCGTGTGCAGAATACCCGCGTAGGTTTTCTGGTGTTTATCGATGACGCGAGCAGGGAATGCGGCGGGAGATTGAACGGAGGCGACCGAGGGAGTGCCGCGAGGGAGGTGGCGCTGTACCGCCTGAGCGGCACGGACGGGAGAACAGGCCTGCTGGATCTCAGCATAGGCCTCCTGGATGGCGGTGACGAAGGGCAAGGGGCTGCTGGGGTCCAGGAGGCCAGGCGCTGCCGTTGCCAAAAGGGGCAGGAGCCGTGTTGGTTCGTACGGCACCTCGGGTATGAAAATACGCCGTATTCCACGGTACTGACGCTTTCGACCGCGTACGCCGTACGATTTTCACTGTTTTTCACTTTGGACTTAGCCGATTTTGGAGGTCGTGGACGTGTCACGCGGTGGGGAGAGGCCCAGACCTGTCAGTGGTACTGAAATTGCTGAAATTGCAGCGAGTGCATAGCTACTTGCTAGTACACGCGTGACGGTGTGCCTTTCTACATTTTTTGACAGGATTTTTTATTCGCGGGAGAAAAGCTGCGAGGGGACAGAGCATGCATGGCAGAATCATAAGGTTAAGGTTTAGGGACGGGTGCACTTCCAGAAAGACGCAGAAGAGTGAAGACGCAATTAAAGCAAATAGAGGGTGCCGGGTGCGCCGGTTCATGTATTGTGCGCTAGGCAATCCTAAAAGAGGCGACCATGCCTAGAGTTCCAGTCGTCAAAAGGGGAGAGGAGTATCAATACCTCCACCTGATTGACGAGGTGGAAAAGACCGTGAGTGGGGAAGACGTGGTAGTCGGCCAGAGGTGGCCAGGCGTGCAAGCTGTGCGATTACAAGTTCGGCAGGCCTGGCAACTTTAGCAAGGATCGCGCTGTCGGCCATCTCGGCCACATCCCCAACAAGGGAGCCACATTTGCCAGCAGTCTAGGAATGTAGAAGGCCTGATCGGGAGGCTTCAGGCGGCTGAGGCAGCCCGGTTGGAAAAGAAGGAGCAAAAGGCAGTGCTCGGTGCCCGCGTTGCCAAGGCCCTTCTGCCTGCCGCTGCCCCGGGTGCTGGCCCTTGTGGCTCTGGCAAGGCAGTGCAGAAGACGATTCCACAGTGCTTTTCCAATGCGCAGCTCCAGGAAGTCCGCCTTGCCCAGGCCTCTTTCTTTTACGAGAATGGCATTCCGTTTCACGTCGCCGCCAGCGCCTCGTACAAGAACATGATCGCGGCAGTGGCAAAGTATGGACCTGCCGCAGCAGTGAAGGTCAATTCTGGGTTCATTGCCAATGATTTTATTTCTTAGGGATTCGTGGCATGCACTTGTTGTCATTGTGCAGCGAAGTTGCCATCTATAGTGCTATGACATCCTCTGCATCGAGGCTGCCAGAGTTCTGGTTGCATTATACCATTCAATCATGTATTATGTTGTCAATAATGCATTGTAATAAAAGAGACCGGTGTTAGATGGTCAATAGTTTGCGTGTCCACAATATACAAATGTACTTGAAGGATGTATTGCAATGTCGATCTAAGTGTGGCAGGTGGCAAGTCACTGCCATTATGCTCATTAATGAATAGCAGAGAGCATAGTACATAGTAACATTTGTTGGATGCAGGGCCACATATCCTTAGAATACCCCGTACTTTAAGCCTTGGCCTCAATAATACCCCGTACTTTTTTAGCACAATTTCAAAAATACCCCGTATGCCGTACTGCGTGTTTTTTCGCGTATTTTTTACCCCTCGCAAAAATACCTGTATTTTTACAGTACGCAAGGGTTTTACCGAGTACCCCGTACTGCCGTACAGACCAACACGGGGCAGGAGCCGGCAGCTTTCCGCCCACGACTGAGCGACGGAGCCCAAAAAGGCTGCTGGGGCCAGCCGGGCGGCACGAGTCAGACCGCAGCCACCCATCCGTGCAGGCAGGGAGGCAATGCGAATAGCATGTGGCGGGAGGTCGGGGCCCGGGACCAGCTGCGCCAAGGCCGACTGGATGCGTTCGTCGTGGCCCTCGGCGGCCAGCCGGACCTGAGACGGAAGAGCGCCCCGGAGCCAGTGAACGACGCGAGGGTGAGCGCAAAACCACAGAAGCAGACCCTTGGTCTGCGAATCATGGAAGGCGCGCAATCAAGGGCAGTACCTCAGTGCGTGCCTCGAGGGCGGCCCGCAGAGCATCGATGACAAACGCGGGGTCGCCAACCGGAACGCCGAGGACATCCAACCCATGGAGGCGCTCGTCCCGGCCTAAGAGCTGGGGCGGAAAGCCGGAGCAGTCACCTTGGGGCGAGTACACCGCGCACTTGGCAAGGGTCAACTGGAGGTTGATGTCGGCCACCGCGGTCTGCAGTGCCAGCAGAGCCGCGGTGGTGTCCGGCACAGGGCCCAGAAGGTAGATATCATCCAAGTAGGCCTGAATAGCGACCGCCGGGTGGGCAGCATGGACCGCTTGGAGGCAACCCTGGAGGGGGGCGGCAAAGTACAGGGGTCCCAGGGGGTCCCCTTGCTGGGTGCCCGACCGCGACAGCAGGCCGCCGCGAGTGCCGTCCTCCATGATGTGAACCAGTTGGCCGGGCTGGCCGTAGCACACGGCTGTCCAAGCGTACAAGTCCTCGAAGGACTCCATGACGGCCGCAAACATGCTGGCGCGGGACAGACTGTTGAACGCGTTGTGGCAGTCGACCTTGACGACAGCGTGGGTGGGGTGGGCCTCGAGGTAGGCCTGCACCGAATGGATGAGGATATCCGCCCCGCCTGGAGTCGTCACCCCCAGCTGGGCCGCCACCGAGGTCTCACCCGCTGCGAGGGGCGGGCAGAAAAAGGCACGGAGCTCGGGCGCCTTTTGGCGGCAGATCACTTTGCCCACGAGCTTGCGGAGCACCTCACCGCAGGCGATCGGGCGCACCTTGCCCTCGGGGGGGGCAAGACACCCTTGAGCAGAGCGAGGAGGCGAGCGCCCGCTAACCACTCGCGCGCAGCGGGAGGAACGCGACCAGCCGCCAGGTCAATGAGGGTGTCAAAGAGAATGTCCTCGCCCCCATGCCCCACCAGGACCTCCAAGTGCTCGTAGCGCCAGCCCGACGGCCCGGTAGAGGAAGCCCGCGGGACCGCACGCATCACCTCCAGGAAGCAGTCGCGGTCCAGCCGGAGGGGGGCCGGCAGGGGGTCCGGCACGGGCAGCTGGAATCCGGGCTCCGCAGGGTGAAGAGCCTCCAAGGCCGCCAGGGTAGCCGCATTGGCGGGGGCGAGCTTGGCCATTTCCAAGCGGGTCATGGCCCGGCTGAGCTGCCCCTCGCGGACGAGGCGGATGACGTCGGCGGCCACCCGCTCGAAGTTGACCTCCCCCGACAGCCGGGCCGTGCGCGGGGGCGGCACGCCAAACAGCCCCTCCCAGTCCCCCTGCAGAAAGCGTCGGCAACGGGCAATAACCGCACCCTGGAGGCCGCGCACACCACGCCCGAGAGGGGTGAGGAGC
This sequence comes from Mesostigma viride, assembly GCA_009746045.1. Lineage (NCBI taxonomy): Eukaryota > Viridiplantae > Streptophyta > Mesostigmatophyceae > Mesostigmatales > Mesostigmataceae > Mesostigma > Mesostigma viride. The sequence continues at coordinate 5,640,142 of RPFO01000022.1, read as the reverse complement.
AGGCGGGGGTCACCATGTGCAGTTTAAAGCCCAGCGGGTCGTCCGGAGCGGCGTGCATGCGCCGGAGAGAAACGATTGCACATTGCGCGAAAAGGCTACGCGCGCGGTGGGGGAGGTCGGTCAGGGTAGACGTCGGGTTGATGGCGCATGCATCCCAGGGAACCGTGTCAAGCCAACGCCAACTGGCCGAGTAGTCGGGCGGCGGGGGCTGGGAGCCGGTGGGAGCCGAGACGGGAGGGGGGGAGGGGGCCGGGACTGCTGGCCGGTTGAGGGGCCGTTGAGCAACACAGGCGCGCGCGTGCTGAGCGCGCCCGTGAATGGAGTACACCCGCTGGCAGTGAGCTTCCGGGCACCGGTAACAGCTCATGGCCTGCAGATCCGCCGCGCCGAGATCGGGGTGCACAGCGCGAAGGTGCTGGCAGAGGAGGTTACGGTTGTGGAACACACCCGCACACGGGGACCCCGTGGGAAGCAGCACGGCACACCGGTGAAGGCCGTCGGCAGGCGCTGAGTGGCGGGGAGCGGCGCCAGCAAAGGCAGGACGGGGGGCCTGCGGCGTCTCCCCAGCCGGGCCGGCAGGCGCGCGCACCACGACCCGACCAGCGCCCGGCAGCCATTTCATATATATGTGCCTGGTCACTATACGGCACTGTAGTACAATCCATGTCGTGTCATGTGGCGCATGGCCCATATAGGACAGGCGCCAATAATTCAATTCGTGGCACCTGGACCGTCAGCTAGGCGTACCTAATTCTGTCTGCCATGGTACAACCATGATTTGCCAGCAGGCAGCATCTAGCACTGGTTAAGTGTTGCCTAGCTGTCATGTTAAGTTAATTATGTTGTGGTCCTGCCGACCAGCCATATAGGTGGTGGCTGGGCTACACGCTAGACATCTTTTCTGACCACCACTATTCTAGAAAATGGCACCTTTCAGCCATGGTGGTTGACAAAATATTTCCATCATGACAAAGTCGTAAATGAGGTCATCATTATTAATGTAATATCAACAACCTCCCATGGTCACAGCATGACATTTTTGACACCTAGTTTTGTCCCAGACAGAGGAAGGTAGTTTGTCATGTGCTTAATATATTTTGTGATGTGCTCTTTCTCAGTCCATGGTGGGCGCCAGTTCTGATAACTATCAATGTCTACCTGATAAGGTCTTGTGGGTAACTTGTGGGGTTCCAATCAGGAGCCATTATGGTGGTGATTCCATTTTGGTCATTATTCTGGTTAGCCACAAGCTGCTACTCCAAACACTTGGCTTTCTACTTCCAGTGGATAGGGAATTCATTGTAATTCGTCATGGCTGAGATGTGTTGTGATCTGGTGCTTGATTAATCCCGAGCAGAGACTACAGAGAGCTGGGAGGGATGTCAAGTGCTATGCATGTTGTTTCTATATATGTGTTGCCAAGCCTAACAGCTCTAAAAGAAAGAAAGGGCTGGAGTTAATATGGCTGTTACGTCCAAGCTCTAAAAGAGAAGAAAGGGCTGGAGTTAATATTGCCTGGCAAGCAATATTATTCTACTAAGCTACTTGGCTTGTAGAGATTCTACTTCCGGTTACTACAATCCAGAAACGGGTTCATTCTGATGAGTATTGCTCGAGATATGAGCAAGATACTGTTCTACTGCATTCTACTTGGATTCGGTGATTCTACGGTGGTTCTTCAAGTGACGCGTGGCATACGACGTCTTGTCACAGTGTACGATAGGACATTTAGTCTCCGACACTGCGGTCTATTCAATGCTATTGATTAGACGTAACAAATAGTGACAGGACTTGTGCGACAGGACACTGATGTGACTATTTATGGATAACGAGTCGAGATCTGCTGGTCCAGAGTGAAGGACAGCAATATTGTGAGATGATCTGTCCTATCAGTCATCTGGATGTGACTGCGTCACAATTAGTATATAACGAGCAGGACGCTGCCACTTGGTAGCACCACTTTCCCTGCACCTGTGTCCTCGCACCTTTGGCGACGGTTCTCACGTGCCTCGTGCATTCTGTGCTGGTAGCCATAACCAGCAACGTAAACCTATTGATTAATATAACTACTTCCTCTGTAGATATTAATCAGTGCAGGCTGAACCACAGTTCAGCCACAGTTTCGTTAACTCCTGGCCGTCGTCGCTTATAAATCATGTAAGGAATAACGTGAAACAGCTATCCGCGTTCAAATGTAGGGGCATTTCCCGCCTATCAACAGTTAGCACATGCACGGTCGCCACCTGGTTGCTGAAACGAGGTTGCCGCATCGAGCAGAAGGTCGAGACACATCCGCGCACATCCCAACGCTGCCTGGCCAAGGATATATGCTTTTCAAGACCTAAGGATCATGCCTAAAATGTAAAGCGGCCATGCTCTCGTACCAGTCAGTTTTCTGTATGACTTCAATATTCGGTGCATGGCTGCCCGAGAGGCAAGGGCAGAGACCTAAACAGCATGGAGGGTTGCCATGCTACAGTGTAGCTTGCTTGTAAGATCCTTGTGTCTCACGGTCGCCAAATGTCAACCAGTGGATGGTTTCCGTAGTGTTTCTAAGTTCCCTTGCTTTCCCGCCTTGGTTCCCGCACGAAAAATTTGGCTGCCGGACCTCAGATGAGCGCGAAAACCCCATGATACGCGCGCTGATACGTGTTATTCGCCGTATTATACGTAAAAATACGCAAATCGTATAAAACGGATAAATATTATACGCTCGACCTTGTATAACGCGTATTATACCGTATTATACCGTATAATACGCCGTATAATTGAACACTGCCCACGGGCCCCGCGGCCCGTTGCTAGCCAGGGTAGAAGTCCGCAGGTGGAGGTTATTGGCCCTGAGGATAGCCGCTACACTGGAAACCGCCAGTGACTGGCCATACGCCGTATGATGCGTATTATTCGCGATACGCGAGCGGCGCGTATGAAAATGGGGTACTTTCATACGCGTCGCGTATTTTTGCATATTTTCGCGTATACGTATTTTCGCGCATTTTTGGCGTGTTTTTGGCTTACGTGGTGGGTTTTGGCATCATTTTACAGCCCGCGTTGCTTGCCTAGACTGCGGCGCGCCGACCTGTAGCAGGAACAAATAATTGTGTGATGAGCTAGCTAGTGTATAATGCACTATAAAGCTAAAAGCGCGTTCAATTTGTGACTTGTGAAGGCGGGAATGTGAAGGCGGGAAGGCTGAAGATTCATTGATCATCAAGAAGGTGATAAGGTGTGCCAGCAACGTCGTGGTCGTCTGGCACCTATATCGTAGCATATCGACATCCAGGCATGGCTGACACGAATGAGGAGTCAATGGAACACGATGATGATGTGCGGCCCGATGAAGAAGAGGCCACATCCGAAACTGTCTGGACATAAATTAGCAAAGAGCGCATCCTCAAGAATGGGCAGCAGACAAATAACTACAGCTACATGGATGATGGAGTACTCCGTTACAGGCTGCTGGTCGAGCAGGCGGAGAAGGAAAGTGCTCAATACCAGGAAGAGGAAGGCGACTAGTGACGCCAAGAAGCAGGCTGATGTGCGGGCGGCACTTAAAGACAGGCTTGCAGACGTTGTAGAAACCGACGCCTCTAACTGGGTGTCCGCTCATGCCAGCAACACCTCGGGGCGCGCTGCTGGGGCGGCTGGGCCAAGCGGATCATCAAAGGGCCAATCCACCGACGGTAATTTGCCTGCACCTTATGGGCTCAGCAAAGAGCAGCTGCATGGACGAGGAGCTGTGCGAGGCATTCATTTGCGCCTTTCAATGCCATCGACGCCCTTCAATGTCATCGACACCTCGGGGCAATGTATAGTGCATGCATATCTTGATCGAGTTCTACAAATTTATTATCCTTTCCAGTGAGTTGTGCATTGATACTGGTATTGATACTTAGTTGCATGTTGTCTCGATTTTGAAGAGAAACTATCAAGTTAGACCGTTAGAAACTATGCTTGTATTTAGGTAGTGATGGCAATGCCAAGGTCATGCATGCTATATATGTCATGTATGGGCAAAAGGTATGGCAAAAACACCAGCAGACTATGCTTGGTTGCTCAGATGTCAGAATGTTGAAAACCCCTCAAAATCATGCCAAAAAAGGGGTTTTCAACGGTTAGTAGCGTAGGATCAGCGTATAATACATTATACACCGGTCGGTATAATACATTATACACCTGGGGCCGCGTACGACGTGTATCGCGTATGGCCAGTCACTGGAACCCGCCTCGTCTGCCATTGCAGTAGAGGACTGTCAGCTCGGATGAGGATTACATCCCCATCTAGTGCTTAACGTTAATGCATCATTGGTTGGGGAATGGTGCAAACGATATTTGTTTAAACTTTTGTGTACAGGGGCAGCTCACGTAGGTGGGACGCGAGTGGGACACTTTTCACCTAGGAGAGACACCAGGTTCAGGTACGTGGAACAGCCATGTTTCAGGTATTCATGTAAGTGGGACAGGGTAGCTTTCAAAATTCAGTGTGGTGGGACAGTTACATGTTCAAAATTCAGGTCGGTGGGACAGGCAAATTTTCAATTACATGTAGGTGGGACACATGTTCATACACATACAAAACACAGGTTGGTGGGACATGTCCCACTGAGTTGTGTGGCATGGATGTGTAACACCTATAATGCGCTAGTTTCAGCTATACTGTCTGCACTCGTTTCAGTGCTATATAAACTGTGCCGGAAAGGTCACGGCAAGCCCTACCTAGCCTATTCAAGGTGTGCCAGAAATACGGCAGGCGGGTGCGATTATTAATGACGCAACCCTAATACCTCCGTTTACAACATGATGGCCAGATATTAAAAACATGAAGGGCAGTTGGGCCCACAGGGAAAAGTCTACATCGCAACAAGGCACCATGCGACTCCGTAGTCAGTGATCACAAACGTTTGCTTCACCCTTTCCGTGCGCTTCTGCTCATGCTGTTTAGGGTACCTGCACATAAGAAACGTGCCAAGACACACAACCACACACCATAATAATGCATTACAAATGCAAAGTACAATGTTGTTGTTGTTGTTGGTTGTTGTTGTGGTGGTGGTGGTGGCGGCAGCGGCGGCGGTACATGGTGGTGGTGGGGGGTGGGGGTTGGGGTGGGGGTGGGGGTGGGGGTGTGGGGGTGTGGGGGGGTGGGGGGGTGCGTCCCTGTGTTGTGGTGCGTGTGCGTGTGACAGTGCATATGTACGTGTGATGTACGCGTGATGTGTGATGGGTGATGTGTGATGTGCGATGTGTGATGGGTGATGTGTGATGTGTGATGTGTGATGTGTGTGTGCTCATACGCCTACTAATATGTTGGCCCATTTGATCATGCCGGCGTGACCTGTCGCATGTGTGCGGTAGACCTATGTACTGCATGCTACCTAGTCACACATGGCATGGGGTTGCAGAGTTACATACAGAGTGTACATTCTTGTCACATAAATGGTCCAGTATATCTTGGAGCCAACCCATGCAACGATACTTACTTGACCACCATGCGCCAGTGGTTGTCATACTTCTTTGCATACGGGTCCTGTGGGTCAGGGTTTCCGTAGTACGTCAGGCCGTCACCATTCAAGGTGAAAACCTGGTATTTGGCCCAGTCCGCCGTTGTCAGCACCTCGGCATGCTTTGCCACAGTGCGCTGTGGCGGAAGCTCGAGAGGAGGGAGAGAAGGCTTGGACTTTTTCTTGGCTGAGCGGGTGGCCTGATCCGTTGGTGGTGGTGCACTGGTGCTCCCGCGGCTGGGTTGCCGACCCCTGCTGCCCCCACCTGGTCGGCTGCCCCCCCCCTTCCCACCACGTCAGCTGCCTCACATCCGGCCTTGTCCCAGGTTGCCTTCACTGCTCCAGCCTTCTTGCATCATGATCATGAGCAATATCTTTCAAATAAAGGGGGGGCAGCTGGGATATCGCCAAGAAATGAGCAAGACTGCTAGTTTCCAACCCTTACATAATTCATGATCACCCGTTGCTGGGTGGTTACGCTGCATCATTTGGCTGCATGCAACGAAGAAGACCATTACATACTTTCGGCTCTTCCACGTCAAATTCTCACGGGGCCGGGCTGCATGCATACTCATGAAACAATCGAAACTCAGCAAACTAGTGCGACATGTACAAAATGCAGCAGGAAAAATACCGACAATTATGATGGAAATAAACTTACGCGCACAAGCGCGCGGTTGACCATGTACCCCTTGCTCCGATACTCGCGAATCTCAGTGGCCACCTCTTTCTCCACCAAGGGAAACTTGGCCGTAGTCGGGTTTCTGACACGACTTGGGCACTTCTTCCCCGCTAGCTTGGGGTTGTCTGCTGCAGCCTTGATGGCCGCCTCCTCTGTGAGCATGCGGTTGAAGGTTGAAATCGGGATGGGGGGTCGCTAGTTTTGCAGAATTGGCGCTGCGACAATCCGCTCTCGTGAAAGGCGTCCAGAATCTTCCGCTTGGTGCGCATATCCCTGAACGTAATTTCATCTCGCGGCGCACGGCTTACTTTTTCGCCCTTGTCAGCTGGTTTGTCGGAGTTTACCAGCCCCGCTTCTGATGCCGTGGTTAGCCCTGCCTGTCGTAGTTGCTTTTCCCTCGTCCTCGGTGACATGCGGCACAAGAAAGCTTGCAGGTCCAGACCTGCGGGGGCATCACCCGAGCCGCCGACAGCTAGCCCTGCGGATGATGGACTGCACTCCGGCTCGCCTGAGCCGCTCGCCATAGCGGCTCACCGTATATAGTTAGAGACCTCAGACCACGGATGCAGTCACGTGTTCAATAATTAGTTAATTGATCATTAACTGATGCAGCTGACTAGCACTCTCTAACAAAAGTCACGTGCCAACGTACTGTACTGTACATACGTAGCCAGCGTGTGCCTCTCTCACCTCCTTACAGTATACCATGTTAATTACGCCGGCAGAAGGGGAATTCATAACTTAGGTGGGGCGCCTACAGTGCCACGTGTACTGATGTACGTTTATTGTGGATGCGACAGCCCACCGACCAACGCAGCAAGGTGGGCCACCTGTTCCACGTACTCAGATTTTGGAAGAGCCAGTCCCACCAACGCAGCAACTCAACGCATGCAGCAAGGTGGGGCATGTTTGGATTGGGAGAGGAGACTAATGGGTTTTACACAATGCCTTGTGCTTGGCCTTGCTACCCACACACCTTGCAGGTGCTGAAAGAAAGAGAGGTTGAAGACAATTTACGTGGAAGAATAAATGGCTTTATTAGAATATAATAGTTGGAGAAGAGCTTGAATGGAGGTTGAATGGAGGTCGAATGGAGGTACCTGCCCTTAGGGGGCAGTTTCCTTTTATAACTTTTAGGCTAGGAAGGATGACATCAGCAATGACATCATCACAGAAGCTTGTAGAAACATCCTAGCATATTCCTAGCATATTCCCAGCATATTCTCAGTATATTCCAGGAATATTCCTGGCATATTCTTAGAACATTCCTAGAACATTCTAGACATGATCCAATGAGCTGGCATAATAGCTAGATGCCAAGTGTCTACGTAATAATGTGCCACATAACATGATTAATAAAGTGACACATCTCTTCTCCTTGGAGTGACAAGTGTCATGCAATGAGTCTACCCACTTGTCATCATGTAAGTCATAACATGTGTCATCATGAGCTTCCAACACTTGTCAGCTCATGGACCAAACACTTGTCCAATAGGCCATAGCACCACTTGTCAATCAAATACGTGATGCTACTAGGCTGACTCAGGGTACAAGTCATCCATGTCCAAGTATAGGACTATGGCACATGAATATTGATCAGCTCATTGAGCCTGTTCCATCTAGCTCATCATAGCTATCAAATTCCCAGTCCATATGGAATAAATCCAACAAGAAATAAATCAGGCTGGGATATATTGTGGCCAGGTGGATATAATATCCCTAACACCCCCCTTAGCCACATGGGCACAAAGCAAAAGATGACTGGGTAGGTGGAATCTCAACACCCCCCTTAACCACATGCTCGTAGCATGCCGTCCAGTTGCTAGCATGGTGCAACTGAAAATGAAGATGCCGTCCTCGTGAAACGCTTGAAGCTCCAACATGCGGTCATGAGCCGCACTACCGCCACTGATCCGTCCCCCCCGGCAACGCGAATGAGTGTCCTACCATAGCAGCAACGCACTAGCTGCCCATCCTGGATGGCTGATACCCAACCCTTAGTTGGAAAAAGTGCTCTAGATGCTACATTCCCCCCTCACTCAAAGCGGATGCCCATGGACACAATAGGGGCACACAGTCCCACACATATAATACGGCAACACATGCCAACAAAGAAAGTCCCTATGAGCTAACCCAAACGGTATAGAGGTAGGGCAACGGCAACAATACGTGCTGTACACACACGGAGCAACATAACATACGCCATCTCACACAATAAATGACACCAACATCACGTTTTACGCCAAATAAACGGGGTGATCAAGCAAACAAACATATTGGCAACAAATGCCACACAAACAAGGTACAATACAACCTTCAACACAAAACACAGTGGCCATAACAGATAAACACGCTTCATAGCAAAGAAAACAGGACGTGCAAGACATTACCGCCACAAAGGCGAACACAAGTAACGATACTTGGTCACGATTCACAAATCAGTGCCCGAGAGTAAACATTACGTCCGACATTACAGGCTATGCCGAAATGCACAGCCAAATTCGACACAAAGGACGTAAACACTTGCATAAAATCAATGCTCTCAGCACAAAACAAAATAACACACGCGTCACAGGCACTTTACTTACGAAAACAAGTCGTAGACGACGATATAACGGCGCTTCACTACGCCGCAGACTAGTGCCACAAATAGCGTGCAAAAACTCTGGATATACACTCCAGCTACGTAGAAAACGTCTCGTGGGAACAATACCAAAATGCGTGGGCCATTGCCACTGAACGCATGGCAAAATAAACACATAATTGCTGGAAGAACACAAAGAAAGAACCAGAAAACGCACGCTTACGGCGCCTCACAATTTCCAGCAAACACGACACAAAAGTCGACATACAAGTTCATTTCCCACAGACAAAACATTAGGGCAACCTTGAGAAGTGGGGTCTGTGCATCCTGGGCGACAATTTCCAAGGGTCGTTGCAGCTAGCGCAGTTGCAAATGCCATAGCCTGGCCGAACACCGTAAACTGACCGACGTGATACCTTGGCAGCATTTTGCACCCTAGACTTAGTTGACCGTTGGTGCTTGACAACACTTTGGCTGACAGGTCGCTGTCCACGTCGTTGTCGGCTCGCTCGAGGCCTCGCGCCAGCACCGGACTTGGCAGTCCAGGACTTGGAAAAATTTTGCGAGTTTTTGTAAACATCAGACACTGATTTCTTCAGACGATGCACAAGGCTGGGCGCGGCGCAGCGTGCGCAAGGCTGGCGTGCGCAAGGCTGGGGAGTGCGCGAGGCTGGGAGTGCGCAAGGCTGGGCGCGGCGCGACTTGACAGCTACCCACTGGTGCGGCGTAAAACTCCAACCGACGTAAAAGTGTGGCTTGCAAAAGGCGCCAAATTTTGAGCAAGCAGGACTTGGGTCAAATTCGCCGATGCGACCTCTGGTGATCATGGCCGCAACTAGCCGACTGCAATCCTCGTGAAGAACGTCGCGGCTTGCGATTTCATTTCATAGGCACTATCATCATGGCTAGGGCCGTGATTCTAGCCGTTATTTATTTAGGACTCATGTTAACGGCATGCAGGGCCTTGTCATATGTGAACATTACAAGCGATGAATGGGTACGTTTTCCCCTTTTGTTATACTTTGATAATTTACGTTCTAGGTATTGTTCTACGTTCTAGGTGTTGTCTAGATATTGTTTACAACTTGGAAAACGCTGCCATAAATCTGCTTATCACGCTCTTGGTTAAAAAAAAAAAATCAATTGAGCAAGATATCTGCAGCTTCGGTTGGCGCTCCTCATGCGTGCAGGATATTGACAGCGGCGCCAAGCCGGACACGATTATGACGCTCTGTATGCGCATAACGCCAGCCATGGCTGCCAAGTGCGTGTTGGAAAACAGCCCACACGCTACTCTTCATTGCAACGTGGCTACGATTGAAGTTTATGTTGAAGGGGGTACCATCCTGGCGGCGTATCAGGTGAGCGTTTGTCAGCTAGCCATATGATGTGTAGCCTGGCCTGCCGAAAAATTCACCGTAGGGCCTGGGTTTGAGGACTAGGATTTCTTTTATTTCATGGACTGTCATACGTACACACTTGTAAAGCATTACAAATGACGCTTGGCAGGGCACGCTCGGTAAAATAAATTGTCATTCCGACATCATGTTAGCGACAGCCCTGCCCAGCGTAATTTGTAAGGCTTTACAACTTGTACTGTACCCTGCTGAGGCCCTTGGACAGTTTTGATGAGCGGAAAGCTCAAGGCCATGGTTTAAAACAGAAAAGGGACCTCGAGCGCAATGCAGGCTTCGTGTATGTGCAGGCTTCGTGTAGTGAATGTATAGAATACTGAACACAAGAGTGGAAGGTAAGGTGCAGTCATGCGTGCGTGCATGAAGGTACAATATCCCTGGGTCCTTGCCCCTTGGCCCTTAACTCGGTATTTGTTGTCTGGTAGAGTATGCCATGTGATCTTTACCGGGTAAACTCAGCATGGCTTCTTCAATGCCTAGCGGGGCTATACAACTGAAAGTGGTAAAATTGTTTATGTGCTTGCTGTACGGGGTCTTTGCCACCTGCATTGTGGTGACTGCGCGTCCTTATTGGTTTGTTTGTTGACTCACACCTTGTGTTATTATATTTCCGCCTAAATAAGACGTACAAAAGACGAGAGCAATAGCTCTGACAAGCCATCAAAACTTTTTCTATCATTTTCCCCCCCTGAAATTCCCGTCCAGCCCATGCAATACGACATTACTCCAATACTCTGCATTATAGGTTTACTGATTTCTTTTACTATTACAACCCACAAATTGCTTAACTTTCTGGTTCTAAATTTTTCTTCTATTGTTTGTCTCCCCCCTCCCGCCCCTCCCCTCTGCTCCCCCCGGCATCCTCCCTGTAATGAACCATAAAAAAGGTCGTCGGAACCGGCCAATGGGGTGGAGAGACGTTTGAAGCTTCAGGGGCATCACAGGTGCTCGCTCAGTTATGGGAGATTACTCGGGACACTGCCTTGCATTATGGCGCATGGGTTGGGCCCAAAGGGGCTCTGGTGCTACATGACAGAAGCCTTAAGGCGATGGTGATGGGCGGCATCCTGGCCCACTCAACAGTGCCATTCACGAGCAGTGTGCTTGAGGGCATGGCAAGACACGGCACGACTTATCACAGCGGGAAAGAAGGTTTTAAGGACATGAACGGAGCTGAGTTGTGTCCTCCTGGCCTTGGCGGTGAGGTGAGTGATACAGGGCTGAAATGGGGACGTCGTTTGTAAGAACATTACGCCATCACTGATGTTTCTTTAACCAGGCGGGACGGTTGTTGGCCTGACAAAAGTGAGTGAATACAGTCTAGGGTTTAGAGCAGTAGTGCATAGGGTAAATTAAAGTCCGTGTTATTTTTCCACCCACTAGACCTGTGTGGCATCACTACCACATCCAAGTTCTTCATTCATGCGGTCTCCTGAAAAGGTTACCAAATATTTGCACCCTTGCTTGCATGCGAGCTTTGGTTGTTCTTAATAACAGGAGTGTGCATGGCAATAGATAAGTATCATTGGGTTGGGTAGACCAGCCGGGCCCCCCAATCCGCCAACACCATACTGGCTTCCACACACATGGTTGTTTGTTGGTAGTGCATTTGTTATGATTGTTTTTAGCTTGCAAGTTTTAAGGTGAGTATTTTTTGCTAGAGAAAAAGGATTTAAATGATGTTATGTTTCTTTTCTTTTTTTTTTTTTGCTACTTGTTCTGGTGCAGGCAAAATTGATTTGTTGCTTTGCGGACAAGTTTATCAACCGGTCATATGCACGTTCTTATTGGCGTGCTATGTTCAAGTCCAACCTCGGCAAATGGTGGTTACGTCGTGGTGCCGCTTTCATCAAGGCACAACGAAAAAACGTGTCAAGCCCGCCCTTGCTGCAGGGTGGAAGCAGTTCATGTGGTGGCCATGGCAACGACAGGCGCGGCTCAGATGACCACATCTATAGGGTTCCTGGATACGCTGGCTTACTTCATGGCTTGGTCGCACGGATTATCGGTTTTGGTTGCTTTGTCAGCGGCAGAAGCAGCAGCAGCAGCAGCAACAACAACAACAACAACAACAACAACAACAACAACAACAACAACAACAACAACAACAACAACAACAACAACAACAACAACAACAACAACAACAACAACAACAACAACAACAACAACAACAACAACAACAGCAACAGCAACAGCAACAGCAACAGCAACAGCAACAGCAACAGCAACAGCAACAGCAACAGCAACAGCAACAGCAACAGCAACAGCAACAGCAACAGCAACAGCAACAGCAACAGCAACAGCAACAGCAACAGCAACAGCAACAGCAACAGCAACAGCAACAGCAACAGCAACAGCAACAGCAACAGCAACAGCAACAGCAACAGCAACAGCAACAACAACAACAACAACAACAACAACAACAACAACAACAACAACAACAACAACAACAACAACAACAACAACAACAGCCGCCACCACGATGACGTTGACGAGGAGGAGGAGGAGCAGCAGGAGGAGGGGGACGAGGAGGAGGACAAGGTCCAAGCTAGGAACAAGGACCACGACAATGATGATGGCGATGGCAAAGTCGAAGGACAAGATGGCATGGTCGACGACGTGGTGGATGATGCGGCAACGAAGGAGCGCATATATGCCACCAGGGGCAGGGACAATTGCAAAGGAGGTGAAGAGCAAGCTGCTGTGCTGGTTGATGCGCCGCTGACTCAGGTATGCCGTATTTATCCGCTCGTTGTACTAGGGTGTATTGCACTTGTGGCCACAAATTTGCACCTTTTCATGTGGCACCGTTCCTCTGCGGACTTGCGTTTAACCAGTTGGGCTACAATATAGTTAAGTACATTTGTTTTGGCCCCCCTCCGAGGTTACCTTTTTTTTTTTTTTTTCCTGGTCCCCCTTTGAGGACAAAGTGTTGCGCTTAATTCATGATCTTGTATGTGTATGGATTTATGTGTCTTCTTCGGTGCACGCGGGGGCGGGGCAGTGCGAGATCGATGACCACCAGCAAGCCACTCCGACTCCAGCTCCAAGTGCGAATCATGGGCATCCATCTCCCTCTTCGCCGCCATCCCCACAAGCTCGACCAGTGGTCGTGAAATGCATGGGTCGAACGAACAAACGATGGTGCACCAAGCGGGGTCTAACTCAAGTAGACAACTCGGCGCCATCAAGACTTGTGCTGGAAAGCATACAAGGGAAGTACTACTGCCCAGATTGTGCCAAGACACGGCGCCACGGCTTCAAGGCGAAAGGGAAAACCAGGTAATGAAAGGCAGTGATGGCTCGTTTTTTTATGGATTTGACCAAGCAAATTTTTTTCGCATTACTATGAGCCTAACTCCTGAACCTCGTGCTAGTGTAAAGGTGTTACGCGACTCGATCATTCTGTCTGCGGCACTGCGAGCTCTCTTATGCGGATCAAACCTGCGTCATTTGCCTGCGCCGCGCCATCCCTGCTCAACAGCGGCGGCTTTGCGAGCTGCCCCGGTCCCAACAGCGGGGTTGGCGTCGTGCCCGCGCCTGGGCTCAGCCCCCCCCAACGGCCGCCTTACTGACTGACCCGTGCGCAAGGTAATTGCTTGTTAGAAGAGACAGCCCCCTTGGGCCACGCGGCATGCCAACCTGACATCATTATGTTCATCGTGTGATGATGCGTGGTGTTAGGTATGGAGTAACGCACTTGGCTTTCGGACTAAGGCACCCATGTGGACCAAACCTGCGTCGTTTGCGTGCCTTTGCCTGCAGCGCACTGTCCCCGCTCAGCAGCGAGCCTGGCACATCCGTGCCCGGCGCTGACAATCGCATCCCTGGCAGCCGCACCAGCGGCAGCGGCTTTGCGAGCTGCCCCGGTCCCAACAGCGGGGTTGGCGTCGTGCCCGCGCCTGGGCTCAGCCCCCCCCAACGGCCGCCTTACCGACTGCCCCGTGCGCAAGGTAATTGCTTGTTAGAAGAGACAGCCCCCTTGGGCCACGCGGCATGCCAACCTGACATCATTATGTTCATCGTGTGATGATGCGTGGCGTTAGGTATGGAGTAAGGCACTTGGCTTTCGGACTAAGGCACCCATGTGGACCAAACCTGCGTCGTTTGCGTGCCTTTGCCTGCAGCGCACTGTCCCCGCTCAGCAGCGAGCCTGGCACATCCGTGCCCGGCGCTGACAATCGCATCCCTGGCAGCCGCACCAGCGGCAGCGGCTTTGCGAGCTGCCCCGGTCCCAACAGCGGGGCTGGCGTCGCGCCCGCGCCTGGGCTCAGCCCCCCCCAACGGCCGCCTTACCGACTGTCCCGTGCGCAAGGTAATTGCTTGTTAGAAGAGACAGCCCCCTTGGGCCACGCGGCATGCCAACCTGACATCATTATGTTCATCGTGTGATGATGCGTGGCGTTAGGTATGGAGTAAAGCACTTGGCTTTCGGACTAAGGCACCCATGTGGACCAAACCTGCGTCGTTTGCGTGCCTTTGCCTGCAGCGCACTGTCCCCGCTCAGCAGCGAGCCTGGCACATCCGTGCCCGGCGCTGACAATCGCATCCCTGGCAGCCGCACCAGCGGCAGCGGCTTTGCGAGCTGCCCCGGTCCCAACAGCGGGGCTGGCGTCGCGCCCGCGCCTGGGCTCAGCCCCCCCCAACGGCCGCCTTACTGACTGCCCCGTGCGCAAGGTAATTGCTTGTTAGAAGAATGCGCGCATCATGTGTTGATGCGCCTCTCGATTACATGACCCCATGAAATTAGTTTGGTGTATAAATATACATATAATTTAATGTTGTATGCATCAAATAAGGGGTTAGTTAGCCTCTCACCGTCTCAAGTAACCCAGTGGGTGAACGGTTAATGGGTCGGCTACGGTTATTGGGTTGTTTTATAGGGTCCCGAGGTTAAGGTTGATAAACGTTGCTCGAACTCATTCCATGTTGTTTGCTGTCTCACTTAGTCTTGTTCACACACTACACTTGCTATTGTGTCTCATTGCACAGGGACGCTCCACGGGACATAGGAGGGGATTGCGATCTTGCCAAGAATATGCCGACGGGGCCTTGGGAATCCTGGGTCGCCGCTCGTGCCGCAATTCAATCATGGGCTGATCATGGTGAGCATGGAGCCTTCGCGTTATGCGCCCGCTACGTGGCTCAGAGCAGAACAGAGCGCCGGGAATTCTGGTGCGATGGTTGCGGTGTAGCTAATCATCAAGGCAAAAAACAGACAACATCCAAGAAGACGAATTGTGAGTGGCGAGTTGTGATTGCAAAGCGGAAGGATGGGATGTTTTATGTCACAAAATACCCATTGCCCGTGACAAGCCTAAAGCCAGGGCACCTTCCCACTGGCCACAATCATGAGCTAAGACGTCCCGGGACCATTGCTGCTCTCTTGGACCCCATGCTTCGAAAGCTGCCTGATGAGGTGAAGGCAAGGATATTGTTGTGCAGGAAGAGCGGGGTCGACCTGCCAACAATCCTGACAATGATCGATAAGGAATTTGGGGAAAACCGCACGTGGATTGATAGCGATGTCAGGAATTTCCTGCGGCGGTCTCCTGAAGATAACTTGTCGTCTGCGTCGAAGTTGGTCTCCTGGTGCTATGCCCAGCAAGATGCCGATCCTCGTTTCTACTGGAAGCATGCTGTTGATGGCAACAACCGGCTCAACCTTCTTTTCTACGCGACGGGGGACATGAGGGAGCGTTATGCCATGGCTTGTGATTCCCAGGCGGTTTCTGTTGACGCGACCCACGGCACGAATAATCATGGCATGAAGCTAATCTTCTTCACGGGTGTGTCTCCTTACGGGAAAAATGACATTTATGGAGTTGCCCTAACAGTGTCGGAGCACGAGCAGGCATTTGGCTGGATATGGGACCAGTTCGCTGAGTGCATGCATGGGCACTTGCCGAAGGTTGCCATCACCGACGAAGACCAGGCCATGGCATTGGCGATTACAAAGCGAGGAATCACTCATCATCTTTGTATATTCCACCTCTTCATCATGAATGTGACAAAGAACATGAGGCGTTGCTTCGGTGACGAAGCTGCGTGGGAGAAGTTTTACCTGGCATTGTGGCGGCTACGCAACCAAACCGATCTTCGCAGCCGTGAGCACTTTGACAGAGATTTTTTGCAGGTCCTTCTTCTCCTTCCCCAGAAGTATTGGGGCCCCAAATGCCGCACGTTGGCCCATTGGTCCAACCTGCCCTACCTCCAGGCTGGTCATGTCCCTCGTCATCCTCGCATGTTGAATGCGCACGTTGAAAAGGATGACATGTTGCGCCTCGGACGTTTGACAGCCAGCCTGCTTGCCGCCGTCTTGGGTATGTTTGAAAGCGATGTCGCTGGCCACTTTGGTTTCAAATGCGGACACGCTCGTGTGATAGAAGCATTGCGGCACCTGCGCCGCGAGTCTGCTAGCTGTACAGAAGATCTGATTACTCGTGTGCGTTTGTGCTACGGCATCATGCACGAGTCAACTGCCAAGTCAGATTTTCTGGACAGCTTCCCGGATGCTACCATGACATCATGCCCCACGGCGGTCTCACAAGACGACAGTCGGTTTGCAGCGACGACGGATGGCTTGGTGCAGGGTTGGGTTTCATTGGCTGACAAGACATGCACGTACGATGATGGCGTCCTACTTGAAGTCAAGACCCACCCTACGTTCATGGAGGGGCCGACCTTGCGTGCTGGGGAGGAACGGTACGTATGTTTCAATCCAATTTACCACCGCAACACTGTAAAGAGCCGGTATGGACACCCACAGCTCTGCACACATCTTGATTATCCAAGCAATTAGTGTACAAGTGTTTCGCCTCCGTGGCTTACCATTATGCATCATCAGCACAACAAGTTTTAACAGTGATTGCAAACCACGGTTTATTATGTGTCATGCAAGGTCTACCAAAAGGCGGTGTCACCATTGCATTTTTAGGCCCAAATGCATGTGTCACCCGAAATGCATCTAAACCTTAAACCTTCCTCAACCTTTTCATGAAACAATCAAAGGTTCATTACAATATCTGATTTTCTTGCCAACTAGTTTTGCCTGTTGGCTTAGCCCCCCCAACATGGCCCGGGTAGCACGTGTTCGCCGCCCTCATCAGGGGGAATAGTATCACATTTGGTCAATAGGCCATACCAAGTCATGCTTGTTGCCCCAACCAACTAGAGCATATTCTCAATGCCCATTCCCGCCATCCAAGCTATGCCTCCTGTTTACCGCCGCAACACCGGTTGCCAGCAGCCCATTACTCACTTCACCCGCCGCTTGCTACACAAGGCCTTGCCGCCTTGCCCAACATGCTGCCTGCTTCGCCTCGTTCGGCCGAATTTCGCAAGTAACCTTGCAGTTCCAAGTACCTCAGGTTTGCTTGACATTCCCCCTCCCTCACCCCCTCCCACCCCCCCTCCCTCCCTTTTAGAAGCTACATACACCGCTACGTTCAAGAAGTATAAGTATTTATCTATATATTATACAAAGTTGACAAGATATTTATCACACACTTAGTTTCAGTTGGCTAACTCGCTTTCTATGTCGTGTGCCCAAGGGGCTTTTTGTTGTGCATCGATGAATTACGCCAGACATAGGTGTAACTTTTCTGTACATGTTCTTGTTGTCGCTCTGTTGACTTGTTGTCGCTTCACAGGCAATGCACTATTGTGTGGAAGGACGCGCATCCCCTGGAGAAGATGCGACTGTACCATTTTGCCCAGCTTCAGTGGCAAATGAAGGTGAAGAATATGCGTTGTGGCCTTCTCCTCAGCTGGACGATGGAGAACGGCATGCGTGTGTTCGAGGTGCGTCGAAGCGATGAGTGGTTGTCGCTAGCGACTGATATTGCGAACATCTTCTGGGACGAGTACGTAACCTACAAACAAAGCCCGGTGGAGAACTTTCAGAATCGTTTTCCTGGGTATACTTCCTTCATAGATCTTACACAACAACTTTGCGAGGTGGTAAACAGCGTCTTTGTACCCAGCTGCAGAGCCAAGATTGCTGAGGATGCGCGATTTGTGGCTGCTGGTAGTGATGGCTACAACCAGGTGTTTGACTTGTTGTATCCACCCGCCAAATGTGAGCGGTCTCACATGGACAAGCTGTATGACACCGCGCGTAAATGGGCCCGCCGCTTTACTTGGGGTGACTCAACATTTGGGATGAGCTCTTCCCAAAGGTCCGAGGTCACGCACAACGCGATAAAAAACCGTGTGGACAAAACCACGCAGTTGGAGGAGCTCCCTGTTGTGCTGGCTGATTTGTGGCAACGGCGTGCGGAGTCACATGAGATCGAGCTTTACCGTCGATCTAAGCACCACCTGAACCGCATCAGTCCCATAGCCCACCCGGTTTTGGTTGATGCTGAGACAAAGTTAGCCAAATATGCTTTTGACAAGCTGAAAATCCAGTTAGCAATGGCGTTTCATTACATAGTTGGTCCCGTGTATGATGGCAACCTGGTGGAGGTAAAGTTATCTCCAGAGAGCTCTGGGAGCCAGGCTCGCCGAGAACAACTGAAGGAGGATGAGCCTACGGTAGTGTCAAGGATTGTTACTCTTGGCAGCGACAAGCACCCCATTGCTTGCAGTTGTCAATATGTTGTCCACATGGGCCTCCCTTGCAGGCACGTGCTTGCTGTGGAGCTAATTGCTGTGTGGCTTCAAGCAAAGGCTCTGCCGTTGCAGTGTGTCCACCAGAAGTGGTTGTTGCCTTTAGATCAGGCAAATATGCGCAATGAGTCTTTCAAAGCGATGACAAGGCCGCAGCATCCTACACCCCGCTTGGTTGTTGACCCAACCACCCCCTCCAACGTGGAGGTGACACCAAACTATGCCAACTTGATAGCCCTTAGCCGCCGCCTTGTTCAATTGGCGGTCGAGTCCCGTAAGGAAGTGGAAATCATGCAGCATATAGAGCGTGGAATTGAGATGTGTGTTTCCGACAACCCCGGTCTTCCAGCCACAACCCCGGGCCCTGCACAACCGATGATAGCTCAGCACCCACTCCCAGTCAATGCGCAAGCAACATCTGCGCCAACCCAACAGCCCTTGTTATGTGGCAACCCACCAATCGCAAAGCCGCGGGGAAGGCCTAAGGTCCACGGGGCTCAGTCTAGGAGGCACCGCAGTGCTTGCGAGCCGGATAGAGCAGCTAGTCGCAAAGGCAAGCAGCCTCGTAGTGCAACTGCACAGTGTGAAGAGGGGCCTATTTCCAAAAAGCCATTCTTCCGTGGCTCCCACCCTACCTCCTAGTTCATCCCCTTCAATTAGTCCATCCCAGCCTTGTCCATTGTACCACTCGGTCACGAGATAGCTGCCCTTGGGTGGTGCCATGTCCGCGGATGAGTTAAAATGTTGTTATTGTATTAAAGCATGGATAAAATAATTGCATTTTCATTTTAGCAACATCAAAGAGACAACATAACATGTTCATAATTCAATTGTGATTGATTTGGGTTTGATAAACAGTGCTCTCAACGTTTTCCAATTCATCTACACCTTAGTCATGAATTTCAATACAAAATGCTAGTGGGATGGTGATGCATGGAGCATGAATTAATGGATTAAAATATTTACTCATATAATTTTAACACCTAAAAAGTGATTTCAGTCGTCACATGCAATGTTGGGCTACCACCTCTTTTGTTTTGGAATTTTGGCACAGTATCGAGAAAGAGGTAATTCCAAAGTTTGCCAATGACTGCATGGTCTCGGAGCTAAACCAAGAGTTGTGTGTACGACCCTCATTTGTCGTGGCATGATCCACGTAGGGTCTGAGTACAAGGCTAACCAGGACAGTCATAATGCGTACACTCTATGCTCCTAGTACTTGTTGATATTGACATATTCTCCAGATTTCTGGCCTGCGCCGGTAGTCGCTTTGATATTGCATTCATTATGCTCACGTGATGCATGTCACGATAATATTATACTGTCTAACGTATTAGTTGCATTGAATTGAACGTTACTCCGTTGGGAGATCACGTAACACATGTCCGGTAGTCTGTAATATTAAGGCAGATGGTGCGCAAGGATAGATGGCAAGTAGTGATGAAGGAGACCACCCCCAAGTCTGTGGGGGCTCCGCGTGTGACCAAGTATGGCATTCATAGCGATTCGGGCCGCGGTGCCCACACCCCTGTAACTAGGACCTAGATAGCTTATACCATCCATTCCATCCCATGTTCCCCTCCCACTGAGGACTTATGCTCACGTGACGCAGTCACGTGTCTATTAATTAATTAATTAATGTCCGGTAGGGGCACCTCGGGTAACCCGCTACGGTCGGCACAGTGCCACCGGCCGCGGGGCCCACAATCCTGCTACCCGTGCTTAGATAGTTTCTTTCGCATGTCATCCATTCCCTTCATGAGGATACTGCTCACGCAGTCACGTGGTATTAATTAATTAATTAAATGTCCGTGAGAGGGGGTACATGGTCTATAAGCGTGCTAAGCAACAACCTGCAAATGATGTAAACTTAATAATGCTCACGTGATGTTTGTTAATTATAATATTGATAATTGTCTCTTGTTCACGTGGTGCAGTCACGTTCTTATCGCACGCAATTGATAGCACTGTTACGAGTTAACCCACCTCTATGTGAGAACCTGTACGTCTCCACCGTTGGCACTCGAATGGTACCTATCACCACTAAAGATGATTTAGAGGAATCGTTCGCGACAGCTAGATTGCAATGAAGCTTGATACATGTTCAGCTGCAATAAAACACATTTCCCAATTAACACAAGCAACAGCTATTGTGTGGGTCGACAACAACCAACTAACTATGAGCCCAACTCGAACGTATCGACGTTGGCTAGACTGCCATTATTGTTCTCACGACAGACCATACATTGAGGTGCTCACAGAACGCTGGCACCAAGGGCAGAGGACATACAGGTAAAAACCATGACATGAGTAGGAACGGGCATGGCATGACTAGGAACGTGTACAGCATGACTAGGAACGGGTATGGCATGACTAGGAAGTAGGAACAGGTATGGCATGACTAGGAAAGAGCATGGCATGACTAGGAACGGGCATGGCATGACTAGGAACGGGTGTGGCATGACTAGGAACGTGTACAACATGACTAGGAACGGGATGGCATGACTAGGAATGAGTATGTCATGACTCGGAACGGGTATGGCATGACTCGGAACGACCATGGCATGACTAGGAACGGGTACAGCATGACTAGGAACGGGTATGGCATGACTAGGAATGAGTATGTCATGACTCGGAACGGGTATGGCATGACTCGGAACGACCATGGCATGACTAGGAACGGGTATGGCATGACTAGGAACGGGTGTGGCATGACTAGGAGCGTGTACAGCATGACTAGGAACGGGTATGGCATGACTAGGAACGGGTATGGCATGACTAGGAACGGGTATGGCATGACTAGGAACGGGCATGGCATGACTAGGAACGGGTGTGGCATGACTAGGAACGGGCATGGCATGACTAGGAACGGCCATGGCATGACTAGGAACGGGCATGGCATGACTAGGAACGGGTATGGCATGACTAGGAACGGGTATGGCATGACTAGGAACGGGTATGGCATGACTAGGAACGGGCATGGCATGACTAGTAACGGTATGGCATGACTAGGAACGGGCATGGCATGACTAGGAACGGGTATGGCATGACTCGGAACGACCATGGCATGACTAGGAACGGCCATGGCATGACTAGGAACGGGTATGGCATGACGTGGCCCACGCGCATGTGCGCCCATAATGGCCCCCATGGATGATGCTTTCAGTATTTAGCCGCGCCCAGCCTACAATGGGACCTCCCATGGATGATGCATTAAGAATTTAGCCATGCGATGCCTATGCAGGGAGTTACTCTCTGCTGAGATGCCATGTGTACACCAGCTATAGCCTAGCCACATACCCTCCACCCCATATGTCATGCAGGCCTTCTAGGCCCTCTCCTCAAGCCCCCCCTGGGTGCCTGTGCTTGTTAAGGAGGCATGAACCATCATGGCGGTGCAGGTGCACCTTGTGCACCCAGAGCAGGTGACAGTTGTACATCCTCCACCTGCAGGTTGTAGCCCTGATTGTATTACAAACCCATAGATGCCCTTTCTCAGGGCTATGTGTTACATATGCTCCCAACGGAGCTATCATTTTAATTAATTAATTAATTAATGGCATGACTAGGAACGGGAGTGACATGACTAGGAACGACCATGGCATGACTCGGAACGACCATGGCATGACTAGGAAGGAGCATGGCATGACTAGGAACGGGTATGGCGGCCAAGCACGTGGGCGGGTTCGTGCTATTCGTACCGTTGATGCTGAAGAGTCACAGGTATCGTTGGAACGGAACGGTCCAGGGGTCGCAGGCGGTTCTTCCCGGGACTGATCTTCCAGCGCTGCAAGAAAATCACGAACATGTCCCTGGTTGGGTAAAGAAAGCAGGCAAACCCCGACCGGCCGACCGCGTCCCCACCGTGCATGTACCTTGGTAAGACGTACGTAAGGTTCTGTGGGCTGAACTGACCGCGCTTCAAGAATATGACGATTTGAAGCCACTATGAAGGTATATGCAAACCATGTCGGCGTCATCCGCTCGACCCCTCTTACTCAGATATAGTTGGATATGCAGCATAAAAAGCAACGGGGAGAAATTGTCAATGACTATGATCCCCCAACTGTGGGTGTTAGGAAATAGAAAAAGCATGGCAGGCATAGCTTGCGTGCAACATTGGGGGTCGGAAATTCTAGTCGGGGGGGTCAGTGGACTCCAACGTGGACTCGATACTCAGATTGATTGATTATTGAGGGTAAACTGCACGACTACAGGCTCTTTGCGCGCGCCACATGTTAAGTAATCATGCCATCAGCTGCCATTTTGAACGCATCATAAGGAAACCCGTCGGGTTAAAAACTAAGATCTAAACGGCCATCACCACTCGCATCGACGACGAAATTCGGCTAAGTCCAAAGGCAGCCGATACGATTTACGTCGTTTGCAGTTTTACGCGCCAGCCTTGCGCACGCTGCCGCGCCGCGCCCAGCCACGATGCACTCCCAGCCTTGCGCACTCCCAGCCTCGCGCACTCCCCAGCCTTGCGCACGCCAGCCTTGCGCACGCTGCGCCGCGCCCAGCCTTGTGCATCGTCTGAAGAAATCAGTGTCTGATGTTTACAAAAACTCAAAATTTTGCAGCTTGGTCGATTTCGCCCTCGCGTCACGAATTTGTTCCCCCTCAGTTAGGCTGGCAGCGTTCGAGCGCCGCGCCTTTGGTCTGGTCGCCGGACTTTGGTTACTAGCACCAGTATCACCTGGTATGCTGGCGGCGACAACGCGCTCCGCCTGCACTGGGCCGGTCTGGACCGCAGTTTCTGGAAGTACTTCAGCGTCTGACACGGACTTCTCCATTGCGCTGGAAACTTCTCGAATTGGCGTGAACTTCCACTGGGCCGGCGCAGAGTATATAAAGCCACGCAGTGTGCGAGTAATGCCCAGTAGGCCGCCCCCGATCCCGCATACACGGGCAAGCATGGCCAGTATGACCGTTAGGCCCACGGCCAGCCACTCCGCCGCGTGTCCCGAGGCACGTGAGATGCTGCGCTCGCTGCTCGCCATTTTCTGCCCTTGACAGGCAGCGTCGACGTCCTTGAAGCTCGTCGCCGAAGATTTCAGCTCTGGGATGGCGTCCATCGCTGCGTCCGCACCGCGCGCGGGCAAAAAGTAGGTGTTATTCCTCGTCACGATGCTGCAGGGCCTGCTGTCCAGCACAGCAACCCGCTTGGCGAGGTCGACGTTGTGGCCATCCTTGACGAGCTGGCCGACAGATAAAAGTCGGGTGCTCAGCTTTGGAACGAGCAGCGCGTTTTGGAGGTGCACGTCCGCGTCCTGACCCGGCAGCTTCAGTTTGACAGTCCCGATGGCTGTCGCCTTCAGTTGGCCGCCTGAGCCGGCGATTTCCCTGTCATGAGGGTGCAGGCACACGAAGTCCGACGGGCATGGCGTCATGTGACAGCTCGCTGCGGAATCCAGCACCCAGCTGGTCGGTGCTTTCTTTTCATACTGCGTGAGTGCAGCAGCATCCGACGGCGATGGCGACTCGGCGATGGTGGCGAAGACGAAGCCGGACCGCTCCGCAGCCTCCTCGGTGATACGCGCCTCGCTGGCACCTGGTGAGTGCTCCTTTCTCGCTTGGTTCCGTCGCGTTGCCTTGTTCTTGCGTTCTTGCTTCAGCTCCGGATGCTTCTCCCAGCACTGGGTGTCCACGTGCCCGGCCTTCTTGCAGTAATTGCACCGCCTCTTTCCTCCACTTTTCTTCGTAGTAGTGTGGAAAACCTGGCCGTTAGGGGAGCCCTCCTTCTTTGCTTGAGCAGAACGCCTTCCGTGCAGTAGCTCCTCCGCCTCCAGCAGCGCAGTCTTGACCTCCTTTAGCGAATCCTCCTCTCCAGTTAGGACCTTGACCAGGTCACAATAGGCCGATGCTAAGGCCTTCAACACAGCCTTGATTTCTTCCCATTTCCTCAGAGACCGCCCATCAAACGTTGTGATGGACTTGCTTGTTGCCCGGAATTGCTTGTAGCACGCTTCCTTGGTAGCCATGGTGTCTTCAGTCGCCAATGGAACTGGATGTCTCTGGGTTCACAGTGGTCTTCTTGTTCCTCAGTAACAAACCTCCGATACCATGTTTGGATTGGGAGAGGAGACTAATGGGTTTTACACAATGCCTTGTGCTTGGCCTTGCTACCCACACACCTTGCAGGTGCTGAAAGAAAGAGAGGTTGAAGACAATTTACGTGGAAGAATAAATGGCTTTATTAGAATATAATAGTTGGAGAAGAGCTTGAATGGAGGTTGAATGGAGGTCGAATGGAGGTACCTGCCCTTAGGGGGCAGTTTCCTTTTATAACTTTTAGGCTAGGAAGGATGACATCAGCAATGACATCATCACAGAAGCTTGTAGAAACATCCTAGCATATTCCTAGCATATTCCCAGCATATTCTCAGTATATTCCAGGAATATTCCTGGCATATTCTTAGAACATTCCTAGAACATTCTAGACATGATCCAATGAGCTGGCATAATAGCTAGATGCCAAGTGTCTACGTAATAATGTGCCACATAACATGATTAATAAAGTGACACATCTCTTCTCCTTGGAGTGACAAGTGTCATGCAATGAGTCTACCCACTTGTCATCATGTAAGTCATAACATGTGTCATCATGAGCTTCCAACACTTGTCAGCTCATGGACCAAACACTTGTCCAATAGGCCATAGCACCACTTGTCAATCAAATACGTGATGCTACTAGGCTGACTCAGGGTACAAGTCATCCATGTCCAAGTATAGGACTATGGCACATGAATATTGATCAGCTCATTGAGCCTGTTCCATCTAGCTCATCATAGCTATCAAATTCCCAGTCCATATGGAATAAATCCAACAAGAAATAAATCAGGCTGGGATATATTGTGGCCAGGTGGATATAATATCCCTAACAGGGCACCTGTTCCACGTACTCAGATTTTGGATGGGACTGTTCCACCTACGCAGCAAGGTGGGGCACCTGTTCCTCGTACTCAGATTTTGGATGGGACTGTTCCACATACGCAGCAAGGTGGGCCACATGTTCCACGTACTCGGATTTTGGATGGGACTGTCCCACCTACGCGGCAAGGTGGGGCACCTGTTCCACGTACTCAGATTGTGGTTGAGACCGTCCCACAGGCGCATACAGCCCACTTCCACGGCTACGTGGTACGCGAACCGTCCCACTTTCAGGGCTAAGAGGTACGCGAACCGTCCCACTTTCACGGCTACGTAGTACGCAAACGTCCCACTTCCACGTGGTGTGGGAACAGCCCAAGTACCCGTGAGGCGGTGTACTGTACTGTACTGTGTACATATACACACAAGTGGTCACACCCATATCACTACCAAGACCTATATTTCACTACACCGCACATACGTATTGTATATAATTCGACGTGGCTTTATTATCAAGTATCGTTAACTGCATAAATACTTACACTACGTGAGCAGCTAGCGGTACATATAGCTTGTTTTTCTTCTTGAAACAATGGATAAAGCGCTTCATCATGGTTCAGAGGCAGATTCGGAGGCTGCTTATGAGGCAGCTTCCGGGGCCTCTACACCGGTGAAGGTCCAGCCCAGCGTTGATGTTGATGATGAGTTGAACTCCACCCCAGACCTAGCGATGAGGACATAAGTACCAAGGCATCGCCTTCAGGTCTTACAGTGATCCAGGAAGAACAACCAGCTTCTGCATCCTTGGCTTCTGAGACTCACAACCGGCAAGGGAATGAAGCGGAGGCCGTTTTGGCAAGAACAGATTCCGGGGGGTCTTCAGATTCCGGGGATTCGGAGAAGTTTTGGAAGCTGGTGCGCACCCAGAAAGGCAGCAGTTAACAGTGGCCTTAAGGTTTCTCAATCCGCACGCGGAAGCAAGAAGCCTCCAGGGTGGGAGGGAGGGGAAAGAAACAATTGCGGATCATTGCCTGCCTAGCTTGCTTAAGGCATGGCCCGCCGACACACAAGCTGACATCATCCTAAATGAATTAACACCGGCATGCGTCACACACCGGCCTGAACAGTGCTGAAAACGCCACTACAAACAGCGTGGCCACGCACCCCCAGGCTAGTGCGTTAACCGTACAGGTAGTTGTACAAGGTTCCCAAGACTAACAAACATAAAACGCGCCCATCGACCCCTTGGGCCGGTCCGAATCCACTTTACAATAATTAATCACGACTCACTAAATAACCCAAATCAGCCAAAGATTCGGTAAGCAACCAGCCGACCCTACAGGTCCCCACCTAACCTCAGCTGGTGCAACCAAACACGAATCTTTGCAAGTGAAGTCGTATAAAACCTACAATTAATTTTCTCGGACCGCTAATTAATAACCACCGACCCTTATAAACAACCGGGTCATCCAAGGAAAATTCGGGCGAGCAGGAAACCCTTTGTACAAATCGAATTAGTCAGCCCATGTCGCAGACAGCCTTCCACATCCAGGCCAAGGCATGGCGGCCTTATCTTTCCCGCATGCGTTAATTAAACTATATTCAGAGAAAACCGATTAAGATCACTCAGCTCCCAAGAAGACCAGCATTTGATTGAATACAATAAGTGGAGCCCTGCCACAAATGCAGCAGTTAACAGTGGCCTTAAGGTTTCTCAATCCGCACGCGGAAGCAAGAAGCCTCCACCCAATTACCCCCCCTGGCGCCAACCCCATTGCGCCGATTAAACTCATGACCACCGTGCGCGAAAGAGCGTGTCGCAACATCTTAAATGGCGACTCAGCCTGCGCTAGGCTATATTAACCCCCGCAGGGGCCCGCTGGTTACAATGCGACACAAGCCGGTGACCACCCCAAAAGCAAGCCCTCAAAAAGAGCCAGCATTTCGCAATTCCGGAACCGTCCAAAAAGGAAAGAGGTTTTACGACACCATAATAGACTGAGCCGCGCAGCAGGTGCTGAGACGAAAAGGAACGACAAAGGTCTGGCGTAGCCTCGCCTCCCTGAGACGCCCTCCCCAACTCGAGTCTCGCAATAGGGAAATTTCTAGCTTCGGAGCGCAACTCTCGCGCGGCTCCTATTGTCCCCAACCACCCCTCCTCGGCAGGGGCAGCTGGACAACTGACCTGCCGCCACAAAAAATATTTTATGACAAAAAAGGTCGTTGCTGACAGGATCCTGGTTCGGGACCTTTTGAATCCAGGTCACGTCCCACGCACCATCGCACGGTGGCAAGCCTGCGATGTGACACTAGAGCTGTTTTAGAAACTTATAAACAGCTCCGCCGAAGCTGGCCAAACCGCCGGAGTAACGCCCCATCCTTCGCCCATGTCAAAAAGACCCGCAGCCGGGGAAAACGACATGGGGGTAAATTTAAATTTTCTTTCCGTTGCACGACCAACTATACTATGCTTGGTCGAACAACTTAGCGGTTGTGCCACCATCTGCCTCGGCTACAAGACAGATGCAACCCGCGCTAGAATGTGCAATTTTGCACAGGCGGCCATTGCCGCCATTGTGAAAGAAACAATTGCGGATCATTGCCTGCCTAGCTTGCTTAAGGCATGGCCCGCCGACACACAAGCTGACATCATCCTAAATGAATTAACACCGGCATGCGTCACACACCGGCCTGAACAGTGCTGAAAACGCCACTACAAACAGCGTGGCCACGCACCCCCAGGCTAGTGCGTTAACCGTACAGGTAGTTGTACAAGGTTCCCAAGACTAACAAACATAAAACGCGCCCATCGACCCCTTGGGCCGGTCCGAATCCACTTTACAATAATTAATCACGACTCACTAAATAACCCAAATCAGCCAAAGATTCGGTAAGCAACCAGCCGACCCTACAGGTCCCCACCTAACCTCAGCTGGTGCAACCAAACACGAATCTTTGCAAGTGAAGTCGTATAAAACCTACAATTAATTTTCTCGGACCGCTAATTAATAACCACCGACCCTTATAAACAACCGGGTCATCCAAGGAAAATTCGGGCGAGCAGGAAACCCTTTGTACAAATCGAATTAGTCAGCCCATGTCGCAGACAGCCTTCCACATCCAGGCCAAGGCATGGCGGCCTTATCTTTCCCGCATGCGTTAATTAAACTATATTCAGAGAAAACCGATTCTCTTACCGACCAAGAAGCCGGGGCAGTTTCTACACGTCGCAGCTGGTTCAAGCTCTGAGCCCTGCGATTCAAGTTCTGAGGATAATGAAGGGAATTCCAGTGACGAAGAGTGGTCCGTGGACGTCAGCTCTGGTCAACCCGATGTCGGTTCTTTGCAAATATGACTGAACACAGGTGCGTGATTCAGAATCCTTCCAATCACGAATCCCGTTGCTGGGTTCCTCATGATGGCCATTGTGCTGATGCTTAAAGGGTTTTCGCATGAGTAAATGTGAGGCCATGTGCATTATAACCGCGTTGTTCAGTTTGGGGTAATTCCAAGTGTGGGCACAAAGTTTGCGCATTCATTCATTGTGTTCATGTAGTTCTGTTTTGTGCAACCATGCACTACATGCAGGCTGCAGGCTAGGCGTATTGTGTTGATGGACAGTTTTTTGCAAGCACGATCGAATGCGAGGCCTTGTGAATTTTAATGCCTAGCTGCGTGGACGTCATAGGCAATCATGCATACATGGGCGTGTGCATAATAAAAATGCTGTCAATTTTCACAACCATACACGTGCAGGCACACACATGGCCGTGTGGATGATGTGAAATTTTTTGCCACCATGTATATGCATGGCCATGAGGTGCGGCATGGTTATTCGTGATTCCTTACTTGAAAATCTGGCACCCTTTTTACACCATTACAACAACCATGGATGCATTCTCTTGCCCACATCTTGCTAGCACGGTAATTGTTTGAGTCAATCTTTTATGATCCTAATCCAAAGCTTCCGAGTTATGACGTGGTTGTACATGTGCATCACTTGGATTATGGCGATTGCAGACCCAGTCATCAAGTTTCGCACGTACGAGCGCTTGGCTGACCTGGAGCCTGTTGTCTTGTACATGATTGCCCGAATTCTCCCGATTTCTGGCCCGCGCAGGTTGTCTCCTTGATGATGGCGGTGGCGACTGCACCACGATGTCATTTCTTATCGTGGTGTTGTTATGTTGTTGTTATATGGTGGGGGTGGGGTGGGGTGGGGGTGGGGGTGGGGGTGGGTGGGGGGGTGGGTGGGGGTGGGGTGGGGGTGGGGTGGGGGTGGGGGTGGGGGTGGGGGTGGGGGTGGGGGTGGGGGAAGTGGGGTGAAGTGGGGTGAAGTGGGGTGAAGTGGGGTGAAGTGGGGTGAAGTGGGGTGAAGTGGGGTGAAGTGGGGTGAAGTGGGGTGAAGTGGGGTGAAGTGGGGTGAAGTGGGGTGAAGTGGGGTGAAGTGGGGTGAAGTGGGGTGAAGTGGGGTGAAGTGGGGTGAAGTGGGGTGAAGTGGGGTGAAGTGGGGTGAAGTGGGGTGAAGTGGGGTGAAGTGGGGTGAAGTGGGGTGAAGTGGGGTGAAGTGCGGTGAAGTGGGGTGGGGGTGGGGGGTTCTAACCCCACCCCCATGCACCATATAACAATAACAATGTTGTCATACAAATCTGCAAGAACTACCATATTTGCACTTGATTGATTTAATTTCCAGCGTATTATCGGTTGCACACAGATCAAGTGTCCCTACGCCATGAGCAAACGTGCAGAATAGGTAGCATGCCCCATAGGAGTAATAGGGACATGTATGTATAACATATGTAGGAGTATGACACATAGAGCCCATATGTGCGTAGCCACTACATTCAGGAAGGTGGGACACATAGAAACATACAGTTAGGTGGGACACAGCTTCAAGTTCGGGTAGGTGAGACAGACCTGTATCACAAATGCCGGTAGGTGGGACACCATGTTTTTCCAAATTCAACAAGGTGGGACATAATTTCAGTTAGGTGGGACACCTGAACATGTCCCGCTTTGCTGAATTTGTCCCACCTACCGGAGTTGGGACACTGTCCCACCTACGTGAGCTGCCCCTGTATAATTATATTTTCTAATGAGATTAGCATAGTACTCCGTGGCATGACAATTTGCGCATGCCACGCAAGTACTTACTTACTTGCGTCTTAGAAAGGCGCATCGAATGCAAGTGGTCTGACCGAATTTGGGGCTCAGACGCAAAAGATCTGAACTCGGCCGCCGGCGCCATCAGCCATACCGCCGCCAGCCATTTGCGTGCGAACGGCGAGCGTCCATGCCTTGGCGCCATCAGAGAGAGAGAGCAAGATTTGAGTGCCTGTGAGTTGCCAGACGAAGTGGTGCAAATTATTCGCCGTCGTTTTTCAGATTCAGCGTACGTGGGCTTCATACCTGTAGACGTCGAACAGATAACTGGTTTTTTGGTGCAATATAATACGACTCGATCCGCAAACAGTAAAAATGGGCACGGCAAAGAGTCCTGAATTATTCAAATGCGCAGTGCTCAGAGGCCCGGCGGGTTGCGGAGCTAGATAGCCGCTGCGTGGGTCGGCGTCTCGGCGAGGATATTCACTAGGTGAAAACAACGCAGATTAAGACAGGGGCAGGGGCGCCCTCTCGGCTCGACTGAAAGAGAACCGCCGGATCAGGTCGGCGGCGTGTGCAGAAGGGAAGAAGGAAAAGCCAGGCATCGAAACACCAGCGACAGCCATGCAGCACGTACACCAGCAATTCGGGATCGACCCCTGGCAGCGAGGGTAGTGCGCTATCAACTCGACCGTCGAGCACTGGGCGCAATTTAATAGATCGAGGAAGGCACCGGATCTGTATGTATGGACCATCGCCCAAGAAGATTGATCTCGAGACTCGCGAGGCCATCATGCATGCATGCCAAGGTATAAGCCTCGCGTCAGCCTGCGCCTGCTCCTATGCTCGTGGCCAGCCATTGAGATGCCTCATTAGCTGGTGGATGCCCACAATCTTGAGGCGATTCTTGGTGCGATGGCATGGGCCCCGCTGGGCCGCCTGGGCACCAGAGCGGGGCCCCGGCCTGGCGGGCGGCGGCGGCTGGTAGCAAGGGCGGGTGTCAGAGGCGCAGCGGTCCCCAAGATGTCTGCAGTGGCGCCAGCCGCAGCCCACACGGCAGCCTAGGTGTGGAGCCGCTTGGCCGGAGCCCCGGGTACGTCGCGTGATGGTCCACGGGGTCGGCCGAGGCCGTCCGGGTGCCCGAAGCGCTTGTACCAGAACCAGCCCCCCTTGTCGTCGAACGTTCTTCTGCTGGCAGGTGCGCAGGTCCTTGACCATCTGCTGAGCTAGCGTCGGCCTTCTCGACTTGCTCGTATAGCTGACGTACCCGCAGAGCTCATGCTTGCAGATCGATCGACGAAGCTGTGGGATGCTAGCCTAATTCTACCGTGAAGTTGCATTACCGCGTTAAGTCGTGACACCGAACAGGAGTACTTTGGAGTTAAAACCAGGCTTTAATAGGACTTATGTTTTTTGCAAGACTTAGCCCAACTGGTGAGAATTAATTAATTAATTAAACTCGTGCTCCCGTTGGGGAGTCGATCACGGAGCACCATCTGGAGTGCTTTTAATCCCTGTGTGTGCACAATGTTCAGGTAGAAAGGGCAGAGAAGGCCTCCTTTCTCCTTCATGCCTGAGGCATGCCACAGCAGCAATCGGACACGTTAGACAATCCAGCAAGTTCTGTGGGTGCAATAAGACCCATGTGAGCGTGGGCAAGTAATCTGATCATGGCCAGGACGTAGCATGGCGCTGTACGTACAAAGGCTAAGCTATAAGGCTATGGCTGGGATAGATGTCGTAGGTAGCTGATGTAGATAGATGAGCCCGGTAGGACTGTTTGCACCCATCAAACCATCCATCGGGGTTAATGCTCCTCCGTGACTCCCCAACGGGAGCACGAGTCTAATTAATTATGGCTGGTTCGCTCGCGGGGGAAGGCTGGCCCGGCACCCGTGCTCCTCATCTTTAAGTACATGGCGGACAAGCTGGCGTTCCTTAAATGCCGCGAGAAGCTCTCGGAGACTCACTTCACGCTGGACGACGACTTGACCCTGGCCCAGCAACAGCGGCGACGCGAGCTATGGCCGACCTATACCTTCAGCTCCGGCAGAGCGCAGGGGGGAAGCCGGTATACTGGAGGGGGGCGGTCATCCACGTTGACCACAAGCCCTGGCAGGCACCTCCTGCCACCTCAGACTACGGGAATATATACAGTAGTGTAGATTAGTCAGGCTTAGCCTAGCACGTGGCCCACGCGCATGTGCGCCCATAATGGCCCCCATGATGGATGATGAGTTTCAGAATTTAGCCAAGCCATGCCTATAATAATAGGACCTCCCATGGATGTTGCATTAAGAATTTAGCCATGCTATGCCTATGCAGAGAGATGCTCTCTGTTGAGAAGCCATGCCCTTGCTCTTGTATAGCTATGATGATCTTCCCCCCACATGACAGGCTCCACCTTAGCTGGGCATAGCTTAATTGATAGATCATGGGGGTGCAGGTGCCCTGGCGCACCTAGAGCAGGGGTAGTTTACATTCCCACCCTTGCAGGAAGTAGCCTACATAGAATGCCATATCAAGGAGACAACTGAACTGGTCAGCGCCAGTGTGAGATCATACGCCGTATAATACGGTATAATACGGTATAATACGTAATACGCTGGCTTTTAGCGTATAATTTTTCATACGTAATACGTTTTAGCGCATAATGACGTATATGTTACGCCGCAAGCCTCGGCCACCACCTCTACCTCTACCTGTCCTGATACTACCTAAACTAGTGAGGCTGCCTCTATATACACCCCTAGCGAAAGACGACCGAGACGAACCAGATCTCAATGCATTTACATATGTACTACTGTAATACGCCATAGGCCATTTAATCAAACCCGTTTACTCCAGGAAAAGAGGAAGGAAACACAACTACACTGCCGTGACCCAAGCCTATATGTGTTAATTCATTTAACACACGCCGAGTGACCACACAAGGAGTGGAACGTGCATAAATGGTCACCAACGGTCCAACAGGCTCGGGCCGACCTGGCCCTCGCCTGCAGAAACACAGAAACACAAGCAGGTGCACAGATGCACGCCTGTCCACTACATTCTACAAAAGGATAAGGACCACTAATATAGTACGCGGCGCGGCGCCCAAAGGCACCCACTATACCACAGTACTGTTACGGGGACAATCATGTCCAAACTAGAACTGCACGTAACCTAGGAACAACCGAGGCCAAGGACCTAATTTACGTCCGTAACTACAACGAATTGTTACGCGACGTAACACCTCCCCCCCCACAAAGGTAGGGAGCCCTCTCCCTACGCCGAGAGGAGGGAACCAAAGGGGTAGGAAAATAATCCTAATGCACCCAGCACATACCAACACAATCGATAGACCATCCCAGATACAAAGCACCAATAGTTCACACGGTCTCCACCACCACGCCGGGTGGTGTAGGGTTAGCCAGCACCAAGCCTGGTGGTAGGTTCCCCTAACTGCCTGGAACGGAGTCCTGGCCGGGGGGGACGGCACTGGGCAGGACACACAGAGTAAACACATCAGCGCTAAGGACCAAGAACAGCCAATCAACTGGCCAGAATATGAGGGCGACTCTACATACCGGAGGGACAACACCCTCAGGTCGGGCCTAAGGCCCTCTATCTAGTGGCCATCCGTCTGGTAAGTGCCACGAGAGGCCAGCAGGACCTCCAGGTAGGCCTGGTAGTGAGCCACATCCTCGACATTGTCATGCCTATCTACAGTGAGGAAAACATCGGCCCACACGCCGTCAGGAAAGAGGCCCAGGAAGGCCCAGTAATACCTATGCTGCGTGAGGACGACCTGGCCACGGGCCCAGTCCAGAAAGCCACAGGCAAAGAGGCGAAGGAAAGGCTCTACCGCGATCAGGCAAAGGGCCCGCAGGAGGAGGCGATGGTACCGAATCCGAGGGCGCATACCCGTCGGGAAGAACAGGTCCACCAGGGGCTCCACGTTGGACGGCCACAACCGGATGTGCCGAACCTCGCGGGAGCGCCACCGACGAACACACTGTCGCGACCCGAATGTCTCTAGGTAGTCGCTGGCACGAGGAGGAGGGTGACCGCGGGAGTCTAGACCCTGGCCCGGGATAGGCGCCGGGCGGCGGGCATCCCACTCAAGGATGGGCTGGAGGACCGTAGTGTACGCCGCACCCGGCACCGCAGGAAACTCTACTGTAAGGGCATCCGAAGCCATAATGCCCAGAGGGGAGGGTAAGCCCACTGGAACCCACCGTAGGTGTCTAAGTCGTTGTGGCGCCTCGCCCAGCGATACAGGACGCGCCGGACCAGGATCTCACCCTCGAACACCGGATCAGCTAAAATAACCATGTCGAACGGAGGCCGATCAGTCTCAATGGGTAGGCCACGATCCCGGGGCGCCCGACACACCTGGGAGAACCCGTAGGACATGGGAGAGATGGCAAGCTCAGCAGAGGCGCGCGGCAGGTCACACTGTCGGCAGGCGAGTGCGGACATACCATACCCCGGAATGGGCGTGTCACGCGACTCCGGCGTCGCGTGCACCACAGAAGGAGCCCTGTCCCGATCACCCTGGGACAACTCCCTGAGGGAATCGGCAGCGCGGGTGGCGCGAGGATCCTGACCGGTGGACCGAACAACCGCGGCCAAAGACCGCGAGGCCGAAGGAGGAGGGACCGGAGCAGGGGCCGACGCAGGGGCAGGAGCCGACACCGACGCAGGGGGCACTGGTAAAACAGGAGGTCGCGCCGGACCCGAAGCCAGAGAGGGCCGTGACGGACCCGCCATCGACGCAGGCGCGCCGGTCTCCGTTGCCGGTGCACCCTCAGGCCACATATTGAAGATAGGGCCCGTAGGGACAGGCAGCCCGGCATAAGATTGGTTACCATCCAAGCTCCAGTCGGGCACCGGGATCCTCTGCGGGGGACCACCCTCCCAAAGCCTGGGATGATCGCCCGTGTCGCTGAAGAAACCACGAACTGGCTGTGAGGGCGCAGCGGACGGCCCAGAGGGGGCGACGACGGGCACAGCCGAAGGGGCTGAAGGCTCGCGCCGAGGCGCGGGAACGTCGGCCGCAGGCACAGAGGCAACCGGAGGTGTCGGAACCGCAGCAACCGAAGGGGTAGGGGGCGCCGGCGAAACCACAGGTGCCGAAGAAACCGAAGGGGTAGGGGGCGCGGACACCACAGACACCCCACCTGGCGTGGCCGGAGTCTGCGCTTGGGCCGCCAGGAAGGCCCCGAACGCCGTGGTCAGGGACTGGATCTGAGCCTGCATAGCCGAGACCGTCGCCGAAAGAGGATCAGGCAAACCCGAAGGGGTAGGCTCTACTGCAACACCCCGGGTCGACCGAGGGGACGACGGGACCGGAGAGGGAGGAACAGACGCCGAGGAGACGGACGCAGCGCTCGAGGCAGAATAATCTGGAGTATAATGTACCTCGGCTGAGGCGCCCGAAGGGGCAGGACCACTAACCGCTAGTCCCGCCGACTGATCAGCTATCTCCATGAACTCTACGGCCCGTAAAAGGTCGCAGGGGTTCTCGTCTACCTCAGCATCACCCTCAGCTGGAAGCCAAGGGAACACCTCCCGTAGGCAGGTACGGCCCACAGGTCAGTGGAGAGATAGGAGAACACACGGCAACACCGGAGAACCGCATCTATCTGCCCCAAGGCGGGACAGCTGGAACCACACCCCAACAAACAGTGTCCGGCATCGTCGAACCCGTGCAGGACAAGCTGGTGCGGCTCATCAGGGGAAGGACCATACCACGTGACCCCGAAGAGGGCCGCCCTGACTAAGCCCGCATGTTGGGCCTGAAGGGCCGGCTGCACAACGCCACCCGGTAACTTGATCGCGACACCCAGCGGCCCGGAAGGGCCTCGAAATACAGCTCAGGGTCCGGTGGGGGCGGGGACGGCAGCGAGCTCTCAGCCGGAGGGGTAGGCTCTGACATGACGGCTGCGGAGGGGAGGGGACAACCAACCATCCGTCGACAGCAGACATAACATAAGAGAGGAGAAGGTCTACAACTAGAGCTTATGCAGGGTTTTATACTCCTGCAGCAGGCGACTACACCCATCTAGCTCACTCTCAGTATACCAGACCTTATCTACCTCACTACGAGCATACATCCACTTCACCTTATACTGGCGCTGGGTACCGCGGCCTTTTTTGATATCTCTATGGGCCACGATACCCTCTACCTCATCCTCTACCTCACCAGTATCCGGGTTATGCTCTAAAGGGGCAGGGGCCAATTCTCTACCAGCGAACGTGCTCTGATGATAGAGCTTCAGCTGGCTTCTATGAAAGGTGCGAGAGTGGGTCTGCCAAGAGGTAGGAATATCTATCTCATACAGAAAATTACCTACTCTAGACACACGGAAGGGTCCTAAGAAGGCGGGCCTAAGTTTCACTTTCAGTTCAGCTTCGAACTTATGAGCGAAGCGGCCAACACGGGGGCCTTCTACTAAGACTAAATCTCCTATTTCTATCTCAGGTGCTCTTCTATCTAATGAGGCACGCAACCTAGCAAGGTATTTGGCCTGCGCCCTATGGTACCCTGCAATAGCGTTGTCGTGTGCCGATTCTTCATCTTATCTAATAACGCCTGCACACCTTCTACAGTATCCCGGGACACATCATCCTTGTCCCTTAAAGGACTAGCTAAAAGAGAGGTAGGGGTAAGAGGTTGTCTACCAGTATCTAGGAAGAAGGGCGTATAACCATGCGCAGCCTGAGGGCAGTTGTTAAGGGAAAACTCTACCAAACATAGGTAATCCTCCCAATCACTCCCAGAGCCATTCACATAGTGACGCAGAGCTTCTTCCACTACCCTATTCAAACGTTCTACTAAATGGGACGAGGAGGAGTGGTAGGCAGTACCGAAGGTGACCTTGGTACCGATAGCAGCGAAGAACTGCTGCCAAAAATCAGAAGTAAATAACTTATCCTTATCACTAATAAACTGCCTACTCAAACCATGATATAGATATACGTTACCCTTAATTTGTACTGAGTCCGTTTTCGTGGCGCCAGTTGAACTCGCGCCACTCTAACGGACTGAGTTTGTGGCAGAACCAGGCGCCGCGCCAAAAATAATTCAACGGTCAAACCTGGGGGGATCGAAAGATCTAGATGTAAGCTTTGCCTGGCACTATTCAGACCGTACTTTGGACAACTGGCCAGGGAGATATACTCAATCAAAGCTGGGGGGGTACCATGGTCAAACGGGACCGACGTGAATGAAAATAATTGACGTCCGCGGCTATGGCGGTGCAGGCAAATGACTGGTACGAGAGCATGGCTTGGAATTTTGAACTC
Source organism: Mesostigma viride (assembly GCA_009746045.1). Lineage (NCBI taxonomy): Eukaryota > Viridiplantae > Streptophyta > Mesostigmatophyceae > Mesostigmatales > Mesostigmataceae > Mesostigma > Mesostigma viride. The sequence goes on along the minus strand of RPFO01000022.1, from coordinate 5,602,078 downwards.
AAATCTTGTAGTAATTATCCTTGAGTGTTATAAAGGTTATATCTCTGGCCGTGAAGCGTCTGGATGTGCGCAAGTATGTCTCTAGGTTCTAATCGGTGCGGCAGATCCTGTCAGCGGTCAGGCGGTGACAGTGCGTATGCTACCTGTTGTTCGGCAGCAAACGTCCATATATTTGCGCGTGGATAGACTTGCTACGTTATTCTTGACATGTTTTATTAGCGATGACGGCCAGGAAAGGTTCGAGGCTATGTCCGTGAGGTGGGAGTGATGGCTCCCGCACAGCAGGTAATCTGCGGTTTCGACCTGGTACGTATTAACGTGTTAGCGTTTATACATTACAGTACCAAGTCGTCCTATCGTTTACAAACTAGTTGTAGACATGTAATCGATGGTTTTTGCTTGTCGTTTTGTTGCTTTAGTGCTTGTACGCGTTCGCTTGTGATGGTTGGGGAATACCACTATGTCACGCAGATTTTGGACCAGATTTGATTGCTATTAGCTGAGGCTTCAACGAAACCAGTGAAGTAGCGTTTGGTATTGTCTCTAAACATGGTGGGCTTGATAACGGGATGCTTTTCCCTGCACAGACATAGCGAGACAAGTGGTTTTCTGGCCAGCTCTAGGCATTGCTTCTTGGTTTGCTGGCCCAAGTTATCCTTCTGCTTGTGCGTCCATAATGCATGCAAGAAACATGAATGGCCAGGGCCTGCTTGCATGGAAGCATAACCAGGTTAGTTCTTTTGTTTTTTCTATCATTGCCAATCATTGGAATTGCTTTACAGTGTGTTGGATGCATTGATAATGTAGCTCCTTGTGAACCCGTTATACGCTTGGTTTGGGGCCTTGGCACAAGCTTTATACTTGTTGTATAGCATGATGTTGTGACTTTAAAGCTGGAAATGTGTTTGGGAATCCATGTGTGGCCATCTATGATGTTTTGTGCCACGTTGGAATTGAATGCCTATACGGTAGTGCTAGCAAGACACCCCAAAATAACTGCACCCGTTATAACGGTCTGAGCTATTTTTGGCTGTATGCTAGCTAGCCTGTGCAGTTCTATGGCATGTCATGTTGTGAATGCATCTATGGCATGCCTGTGATTATCTTAAACTCCCCTCAAAGGGCCAGGGTCGGCAGATTTTGAGAAATGGTCCATATTGCATTATATATCTCTTGAACCCCATATGCACCGTACCCCCTTGGGGGGGGTGCTATTTATAGCAGCTGTGGGGCATAGATATGTGACCAATGACATGACCCCAAAGTTATTTGATATAAAAGCATCCTTGGTTCCAAGGGTGGGCCAGAAAATGTTATTTGGCTAGATACTCTCATACTTACTAGGATGCCCATACTCAGTCCGTTCTGGCGGTTCCAGTTGACACAATTGAAGGGTTAAGGTATAGGCGTGCGCAATCGCGTGCGGTGAGTTCTAAGGGACACGGCACGAGATGACACATACGAGTAAAACGATCTACAAAAACAAGGATCTGGGCGTTACCTCTATCATTCTTCCTAAAAGGTCCTACAAAATCCATCATAATGGAGTCCCACGGCATGATGGGATCAGGTAAGGTCCTAGGCTCTGCTATCTGTCCTACATTGTTGGGTTTCATCTCCTGGCAAGATTGACAGGTTCTAACATACTCATCTACATCCTTTAAAAGGGAAGGCCAGTAGTAAGAGCGGGCTACTAGGTCCCGTACCCGTTTACCACCCTGGTGAGCAGCTAAGTCATGCAACTCAAAGAGCAAGGAGGAGCGACAGATAGGAGGGACATACAGGCGCCATTGAGGGGGAGAATCTGCTATCTGCACATATAAAAATCCACCTACAAATTTACAAGGGTGCTTGCCTAATTGTTGGGGATGGGCAGCAATGGCAGCTAATGCTTCCGGCTCAGTGGCCGTAAATCTACTAATAAGACGTTCGAGATCAGAGGTAGGCATCGCTACAGAGGTATCCAGAACAGGTTTAAAGAGATCTCCTACCGCCTTGCCAAAGAGAAGGGGAGGTCCTAGAGGGACTATGTGTTCATAAGACTTTCCTGACCTAGTCGCTATATGGCTAAGCGGTATAGAAATTTTATTTTTCCCCTCCCCCCCCACCGAGACCACAGGAAGGGCCTCACACGGGAGAGAGAGTCCTACGTGAGAAAGGAGATCAGGCATGCGAACAGCTGTATGAAAGAGGTAGGCATAGGATTCATCATCAGGTAGTTCACCATACGGGGTTACACCCATAGTAGTAGGAACTAGAGTAGTATTGAGAACATCAAGGTCCTCGAAAAAGGAGTAATCTGCACGACGAGAGAGTGCATCTGGTACTATGTTATCTACACCCTTAACATACTGAAGTTTAAAAGGGGAGAACTGTGCTAAAAACTCCATCCAGCGCGCTTGACGAGGGGTAAGGTTGGGTTGTGAGAGAAGATGGGTAAGAGGGCGGTGATCTGTCTGGATAACTAATCTATAAGGATCAATCTCACAGGGTTCATTCAGACAAACATCAAATTGAGCACCTTTAAGAAAGTGCTGCCACGCGTGGCAACAGTACACCACAGCTAATAGTTCTTGCTGGTGGACGGGATAGTTACGCTCCGCAGGAAGCATTGTCCTAGAGATATACTCGATTGGCTGTAAGCCCTGACCCTGATCCTGGAGAAGGACGCCCCCTATAGCTACCTTGCTAGCATCTGTGGCTACAACAAAGGGTTTAGTAGTATCCGGTAGGATGAGTACAGGAGGGGAGAGGAGTAGGGATTTTAGACACTGAAAAGCCGACTGACATTCACTACTCCAAACAAAGGGGATATCCTTCTTTAATAGATGATTAATAGGGCTGCTATAGTTGCGAAACGCGGGATAAAACGCCTATAGTAAGAAGCAATTCCTAGAAAACTACGTACACCTTTAACGTCGGTAGGGGTAGGCCATTCCTGAATTGACTTAGTTTATCCGGGTCGGTAGCGACCCCGGCATCTGACAGAACGTGCCCTAAAAATGGGACACTCCTACCCGAACGAACTTTAGCACGGCGCGCCCATAAAGAATTTTCAGCCATGATTTCTAATACTTTCTTTAAATCACGTAGGTGCGTTTCAAAATCAGGAGAATAAATAAGGATATCATCTAAGTAAGCTTGAGCACAAGAACGGTCATGCTCAGATAAAGAAACAGAGGAGAAGGAAGGATCCTTTAAATCAGAGGACACTTGAGGAAGGTGGGAATTTCCCATAACAGGTCTAAGCACTTCATTCATTAACATTTGGAAAGAGGCAGGAGAGTTACAGAGTCCCATAGCCGCTACTCTAAACTGGTAATGCCCAAAAGGGGTAGCAAAGGCGGTTTTGTGGCAATCCTCAGGAGCTATACGTAGTTGCCAAAAACCATCCGCACAATCTAGTACTGTGAAACAGGTAGAACCTTTAACCTTATTAAATATATCATCAATACGAGGTAGAGGGTATTTAGACTTCACAGTAATATCGTTTAACTTCCTATAATCAGTAACTAGGCGAAACTTGCCATTTGGCTTAGGAACTAACAGGACACCAGCGGAGTAGGGGGAGTTACTAGGCTCTATCAATCCTGCTTCTAATAGTGATACTAAAATCTGTTTTAGTTCCTTTAATTCTGTAGGGCCCATTCTATACATCGGAGAGTGCGTAGGAACTGCACCGTCCTTGATAACTACACGGTGTAAAACAGAACGAGGAGGAGGATAAGAAGGAGTCTTTTCTTCAAATACTTTTGAGGAATCTATCACAGCCATGTATCTTACTATTTCATTTTCAGTAAATCCCACTCCTATTGTATCCACTGTATTTACATCTATATCCACACTATTATTAGTGATAGGTATCTCTTGTACTTCTAACTGAAGGAACATACATAATAGGTATCCATATTCCTTTAGTTCAGATCGCAATTCGTCATTGGACATTAATACTTCAGGTATAGGTCTCACAGGAGGATCAACAGGTGTAGGAGGAGTAATATCTACCAAGGATAAATTTTCTAATCTATAATGACGTTCTGGTACCCAGTAGAGCTATCTGGAAACCAAATGACCATAGTATCATAATTAATAGTGATTTTATTATCCTGGTGCCAATCTAATCCTAGTAATACATCAGCTGTAGTGATAGGGCCTATAGTGGCCGTCAGGTTGACCGTACGTCCTTGTATGACCAGGGGAAGGGACACCGTACCCGGGGAATGACTGGTGCGACCGTCAGCATAATGGACAGTGACAGTTTTTGTGTGAGGGGTAGGGACTAGTCCTAAACGCCTAACTAGGGCCTCGCTCACAAAGGAGCTAGCCGCACCGCTATCCACTAACACAGAGACATTCAAGAGTTCATCAGCATGCAGGAAGGGGTCTACAACAGTATGAGGGACGGTTAAGCCACCATTCAAGAACATAAGAGGACGCACACGTAGTGGTAGGGATGATTCAGCTCCTACAGAGGTTATAAAAACAGGCAAGCAAAAATTATATCTGGGGTACTATCTAAGGACCTGTCCAGGTTACCCCCGGCTGACAGGCCTACTGTTCCCCCTCCCCCCCAAATCCATAGGAACGAACCCCGAAGAAGACCCTGGCGGAAAAGCCACTGCTGGAGGGTCACGAGGGATTGAAGAGGGTGCGGGAGCCTGATTATCATAGGGGAACCCTGGGGATCCTGTCTGCACAGCATTCAGCCTACTAGGGGTAGCTGAAGGAATGCGTCCTGAAGTGGGACGAATAGGAGCACGCTGAGGGGTACGAGGAGGGCGAGCGTCGGGATGAGGGGGAGCACCCGAAAGGAACTTGGGGCACTCACGTTTAAGATGACCTACTTCCTTACAATGATAGCAGGTGATATGAGAGACATCCAGAGCTGAAAGGTCAGTCACACAGATATCTAATTCTTCTACATAGGAGTTCTCCTCCTCAGGGGTAAGGCTAATATTATTAATACGGGAACGGGTAGGAAGAGAAGGTGTGGAGAAGAAATCTGCTACTCGTAAAAGATGCTGGCGCACATGCTTGAGGGGCAGGTCAGTAAAACGGTAGGCAGAGAACTGGCGCTTGACTTCACGCAATAAGGGTCTACTGAGGCCCTGAAGGAAGCGAGCACGTACTTCTGCACCCGACAAATCCCTAATTCGTACCATCTGAGCATCAAACTCTTTCATATATTCTTTGAAGGACTTGGTACCCTGCTGCAAGGTGCCAAAGGATAATCTATCCTGCCAATCTGCATCGGGAGGGACTAAATGGTTCTCTAAACGCTTGAACAATTCTGCTACAGAGTTTGGGTAGGCATGAGAGGCAAGAGACTCACACTGGATGAGGTTAGCAAGTTCAGGAGTAATGCAGGTAGTAAGATAATGAGGAACTAGTACAGCATCAGAGAGGCGCCACCTATTGTGGTTCTGCCAGGACTCTGTGTTCTGGGTGAGCAACATAATGAAGGTGAAAAACTGTTGAGGGGTAGACTTGACATCCAGCTTAGGAAGGTTGGCAAAGAGGGGAAGAGCAGGAGGCTTAGGGGGATTAGAAGAATCAGTTTTTCCCATAGGGCCACTATCTTCCACTGCTACATAAGCGGGATAGAAGGAAGGGATAGGAAAAGTCTTGGGTAGGGGTCTAGAGGGAGCCACCGTTTCCGGATGGTGCCCATAGGAGAAGGGGACAGTATATTGCTCACGAAGAGAGGAATAGGCAAAATGATCATAATTCCTATCATCTAGGGGCATGGTACTGAAATCATTATTAACTTCTAAATCAGCCACACGGGTAGGAACCTGGGCAGCCTCATAGGCCGTCTCAGGGTAGGACCAGGAAGCAGGTGGGTAAAAGGGAACTGCACTAGGGCGCCCAGAAGGGCCGACAGGGGCCGAGGTACGACCCGTGTTAATAGCAGGCATTGAAGGCACAGGGTGGGAAGGAGGCCTAGGAGCATTGTTAGTGTGTGAGGACCTGCTGGAGGGGTGAGCCAAGGTTGCAGAAGGGGCAGGGGCCTGGTTCACAACGAAAGAAGGTTCCTCACTAAATCTGACTTGGGAAATACGTTGTTCATAGGTAGGTGGGGTAATTGAGGGACGACGGCGACCACCAGCAACAGGAGAAGGAGGTGAGGTACGCAGAATACCTTGAGGGTGAGATGGTGTACCGTTTCCAAGGAGTCCCGTCGGTTACCACGAGTATTGTTATTGTTAGTGTTATTAGTATTATTATTATTATTATTATTGGTAGGTATAGGCGACATATCTCCACCCACTGGATCCATCTTTAATTACGTAAAGGAATAGGAATCTAGAAGAAAGCAACAAAGGAAAAAGGAAAAACCTTGAAGGTATGCAGCAGGAACAAAATTAAAATCAATCCTTTTTAACAACAGTAATGGATAGGGAACCAAACTCCAAAGTGAGAGGAGTATCTGAAGCAGATGCAGATGCAGCCCGTTTAGGGGGAGAAGAAGGAGGGGTAGTGTTAATCTTCCCAGAAAAAGTCCTAAATTTAGGACCACTTTGAATTAAAATATATACATGCAAACATTAAAATTTGACCCTGGCATTCGTTCCCATGACAGATAACACACTTTTTTAGTTGGCATCAAAAACCTGGGGTCAAATAATTACATTTAGTGCATGAATGGGCCCTGCCACCTGCCAGACCTCAAAGCGCGAATTTGGCCAAAATGTGGGTTTTAGGACCATTAGGACCAATTATTGTCAACGCATGACCATGCTATCCACACGGTCCCTTGAGCATCTTACAAGCGCTAGGGGACCCTACGAGGCCTTGGGATGGCGGGGCAGCGTATAACAAGGCCATACCCTGCTGTGGCTGCCTCTATATATACGCGTGATTAACGGTGTCACAGATGGTGCAGGTAATGCAATATAGGGTTGCATGGTTGCTGAGGTTGCCCGGCTTGAACATGGCCCACCCCTTGCGGTAAACTTTCTCTAAGCACATGCCAAACCTTCTTTGACATCACGGACATGCTGGCCACCACCCAGCGATGAAAAAACATTGCATTTGCATTGCAACTAACACATGAATGCAGCCAAATCAAGTTACAAAACAACGTTGTGCTAACATGCAACGCTTTGTGAGCGAATTCAGCGTGCATGTAACACGTAAACCATACTGTATATACTGTCTGAGAACACCCTGAACGACTGCAGGCCATAGGACAATGGTTTATAACTAACACATGAGTAAAACTGCTCTTACGCATGTGTGTTTTAGCTGCAGCGGACGACGAAGATAGAGACGTAAAAAATTGTATGACGTAAACCAACTATGTGTGACAGTTATGTGCACAGAGAGCGTCCCCTCTTTTTAGGCATAGCTGGCTGACTCAAAACACCACGACAGCGTTGCCAGTTACACTCATGATCTAGGACAACCCGGCACTTACCTGCTACTTACGTCGCCTCATTCCAGATGGTTGCAAAAAAGTCGCTGAAATCCGCAGCGAGGTCAGCTTTCCGAGAGCTGAGCGCACCAAAGCTGGCCGACCGGTTCGACAATGATATAAACCACGCTTGTGCTGCGTTCTAGGTCCAAGAAATACCGAAAGTGAAGACCTATAAGGTGCGCTCGCTGCCCAGCCTGAACGTCCCTAAAACATGGTCGACAATGGAAATCGGGCAAGAATATCACGGCCCAGGCGCTCCCATGTCAAATACTCCGTTTCTAAACTCCAGACTAAAATAACAATCGTCCACAAAAATTTCCTGGCTTGATTCTCACCACCATTGCTAATACACTAACATGTTTGTGCCAAAATCGACCCTCCGCGAGCAGGCGATCTGCGACCCATTTGTGTTGTGCCGCTGTGATACAGCGCTACACATAAAAACTTGCGCAGAAAATATTCACAGCCTTTAAGCATAACTAACAACCTTTCGTTTTTGCTACTGGGCGCCCGAAATGATAAACGCACGTGAAAACGCCGGCCACGATTGTCAGGTCGCCATATCCACCTCACTTCATTCCCGCACCCACTTTTTCGCTCCAAAATCGGTTATATTTTTGGTCGAGGTACCTACTTTCCCGCCATTATACCCGGTACCCGGGTACGGAATCCGGGTACCATGTGCCGGTACCACGGGTCGGGTACATCATACCGGGTACGGTGGACATGGCGTACGGACCATATAGTGACCCCCCCCCCCCGGTACCTAGGTTATAGTGACCTCTAGGACAATTTAGGACAAAGTCCTTAACTACATTTCGCCGCCTAGGACACCTGTTTTAGCGGGGAATGTGGTTCGGTCAAGTAGGGGAAAACGGTGGCAGGTCTCCGAGCGTCAGATACTTGGAAATTTCGTTACGTTCGTATCGAGAGTAGATTTCTGACAATTTTCCTCGTTCGGACAGAGCCACAGTGAATTTCAGCATCCGTCCAGTACCAAAGCATGGACCTAGCAGGAATTCCGTCAGACATCTCGGAAGTAGCAATTTTTAGTATCGAGCGCACTTGCGCTAGTGTTCAGTACGAATTCGGCCTCCGTCAGGTCAGCAAGCGGCGTGGGAATATACTAAACTGAACAAAACGGTGGACTGTACTAGGAAATTCGTACTCAAATTTCGTCATCGGAATCGGAGGGAAATATTCGACCAAGGACTAGAGATTTCATCGAATTTTCAGAACTGGCCAATTGATGCCAAATGGCGCGATTCTAGATAACAAGTGTTGCTTTACTGGTATCCGACGGTGCCGAACTTCGAAATTGAATTTGTAACCCCCGCCGTATTGACGGAACCACATTCTCGCATAAATTGGGTTTCCGCGGTGGCGAAATGTAGTAGTAAATTTAGGACCGTGAGTGGATTAACAGTAGCAAAGACTAGAGCTTCTACTGGAGGGCGACCATGAGGAATAGGGCGTACATGCAGGCCTAAATCTTCTGATCAGACACTCCGCAAAGGTGAAAACCTTTGCGTTCAGTGCCGGGCCGCGGAAAACGCGGAAAACGCGATCTACAAATGAATCCGACCTGAATCGAACTGGGGACCTCTCGCACCAAATTTTGCTGACAATAGGACGGACGTCTCCGGTTACCATGGCATCGCCAACTTACACCTACAGTCATCCGCAAAATTTCTCCTGTCCGGGGAGTGATGCAAGCCTTTCGGATTTGGTACTAGATAAATCACTCGAGATCTGTGTGTAGGAGTAAATCTGTTTGGCTATGATCTATAAGGAACTGCTGAGCTTCTAGTCAAAGGACATAAATTTCTTATACCTAATTACGTTATATACACGATTCTGAACGATCTTCCTAGCGTCGGACCAAGAAAGGAAAATGGAGGACCATTGAGGCGTAATCACTACGTAATATTTAGCTAGACTATTATCGCTAGAAGAATGGGAAGGAGCAGTAAAAGATCGCCGTTGGCTCATGGTAACGCACCTGGTAGGTCTTGAGCAGTCAAATGAGGAGAACGAGGAGAAGGCGACTTATCTCGGGTGTCTGAAACCGAACCAGATTGACGACGCACGTAGGGACGATGTTTCCAGCGCCAGGTGGTCGTAAGTATCCGGTTTCAAGAATTCTGCGTCCGGCGAAGGGTCGTCTAAATACAAAGCAGGCAAGATGCAGAAAAAGGGTAATCTACGAGACGCTAGCCGTCTCTCTATCGTCGAACCAAAACCAGCAACTGTCTACGGCAGTAAACCATCTTTCTAAGGAAACAGGACGAGGAACAGGAGCTATATACGAAAGGATTTTCCGCTTCGAGCAGGTCTAACGTCTAGGCAGGGCGTGTCCTGAATCAGGCAGCACTATCCTCCTAGCTTGACGGCGACCCGCCCATTACCTGTCAAGTAGGTGTCGTCTTCTTTTTCCCAGCCGCGGAAGGGTTGATTCAATGACGTATGTTGCAAAGGATCGTCGTCTCGCTCTCTATCTAAACTACCTCCGAGTCCATTGTTACGCCGCAAGCCTCGGCCGCCACCTCTACCTCTACCTGTCCTGATACTACCTAAACTAGTGAGGCTGCCTCTATATACACCCCTAGCGAAAGACGACCGAGACGAACCAGATCTCAATGCATTTACATATGTACTACTGTAATACGCCATAGGCCATTTAATCAAACCCGTTTACTCCAGGAAAAGAGGAAGGAAACACAACTACACTGCCGTGACCCAAGCCTATATGTGTTAATTCATTTAACACACGCCGAGTGACCACACAAGGAGTGGAACGTGCATAAATGGTCACCAACGGTCCAACAGGCTCGGGCCGACCTGGCCCTCGCCTGCAGAAACACAGAAACACAAGCAGGTGCACAGATGCACGCCTGTCCACTACATTCTACAAAAGGATAAGGACCACTAATATAGTACGCGGCGCGGCGCCCAAAGGCACCCACTATACCACAGTACTGTTACGGGGACAATCATGTCCAAACTAGAACTGCACGTAACCTAGGAACAACCGAGGCCAAGGACCTAATTTACGTCCGTAACTACAACGAATTGTTACGCGACGTAACAGTATAATACCGTACACCGTCCGCATTGGAAGTTTGTTATTATGGGTCAATTTTTGCCGTATTTGCATTACGAATAACCCTGGATTGTTTGTTGGGGAGCCAGTTAGAGTCCCGGGTTTTTATTATTTAATTAAAACCTTTTGTTTGTTTGTTTGTCCTGCAGCCGTTCACGGCACTTGGGTACTTATTTAATTAAATTTCTTTTGTTTGTTTGGTAGATATGGTACACGCCGTCCCCAACACGGCCCGGCGGCCCCCCTTTCGGCGGCCACAGGCTATAGTCAGTGGAGGTCTCAGGTCAGTGATACCCTATTTAATTGCTCAAGGCCCAGTATCGCACATGAGTAGTACATCTTACATGTACATCTGTAGACACGCTCAGGCCTCAGCCTCTACTGAGTACCGACCGACGTGCCCTGCCGAGGCAGTAGAGCGTGGATTGCTGGATGCAAAAGCGGTTCACTTGGTTCGCGCCTCACCCCGCGCTCGGCCTGAGTCTCGCGGTTTTTTTTCGATTTTCACGATATTTCATGCTCCCCGCCTGTCCAAGGTATTTTCGAAGGTTTTATGTACTTTTATATAATATAAAGTGTTTGTTTGTTTTCTCACAGGGCGACGACCCCGTGCCCACATGAGTTAATTAATTAATTTTGTTTGTTTGTTTGTTGAGTCCAGTCCTCAGCCCCCGGAGTTAATTAATTAATTTTCTTTTGTTTTTTTTATGGTTTTCAGCCAGAACATTTTCCAGAAGCTAATTATTTAGTTAGAACTTCCAATGCGGACGGTGTATAATGCCGTGTTTTCCGCGTTTTTTTTACGTTTTGCGCGGCTAGGATGCCAGAACGACAGGGCAACGATTTGAAGCCACAGATTTCGTATCTCTACTAAGTACTGACCCGTCTGAACTTTCACAATTCGACGCGATCTTATTTTGACATTGTGGTGCACAGTGCGCGCACCGTGCGGAGGTGGCCATGGCGACGTGCGTTCCGTTAAAATATGGCTAATCCAGCGGGCGACAGGCGAAAAAATTAAGCCGATGGTTAAAAGTGATGTTCTATTATGATGTTTCATAGCAAGATCTGCACTATTTGCAAATTCGCTGCCTTTGTTGGTACAGATTTGCACGGGGGTCTCATCCAACGTCAATTTGGCCGCGATGAATAATCTAGCATGTGTGCCTGCGACGGTAGAACTCGACATTCGTGGGTTATTTTGATGCAGCAAGAGCCGTTTAGTAACGGACACCATGAAAATAACCTAAGCATCTTCGATCTGCGGCCATTTCCTGTCATTTCTAAAATGATTTCGTTCAGGCCTGCGCGATCCGCGGTTAATCCATCCATGGCTGGCTGGCTTTTCTTGCGCGCCTGGGTAGGAAATAATGCCGGCCGTGGTACGTTGATTTGCCGCATGTCACCGCCCAGTCTGTTTGCGCTCTCAATGAACCTGGCATGAAACTTTTTGCGCCGTTTCTGGGTTTTTCTTGCTATTTTGTTCTCCACTTGTTGCAGTTGTGCTATCAGATTTTCCGCAGCTTTCAATGGTTTTCCTTACGCTGCGTATGCCATGCTTCCTAAAGCTACCCAGAATTGATCGGGCAGTTATCTGGCTTTGCTACGCTTCCTGTATGGAGGTTTTCACACGGTAGACATTCTATATTGCGTAGTCAAGGACCCTAGCTGCCTGGGAGCGGCATCACCGTTGCAAGGAGCTGGCGAGCTCATAGACGCCTGTCATGCTCTTCAGCCTGCTGGAAAACAAGGTTGTTGTATGGAAGGTGAGAATATGTGAGTTACTTATCACATCCCCACCTGTTTAGCCTCCGTGGTTCCCCAACGGGGACACGAGATTAATTAATATTAATTAATTAATTCAGTTAATTAATTAATTAATACACACCACGAGTCACACACCTGTAGTCACATGCAGCTCAGTATATTCACATAGCATCGCACCATGCAAACATACTACATGCATTAATTGTATACTACTGTAGTATTTGCGTGCATGCACAGCCACATATATATATTAAAATATATAATTACTTGCATCAAAGTGAAGGCACCCAAGTAAACATAACCAATATAAAGCCACATATATATACATACACACAATTATGCATGCGCACGTTTACATTCTCAGTATTACATGCAATACATCGATCGTGTCCACAATATCCACCGTATAGAGTATAGCCGAGGGTAGGGCAACCTTGGATTATGTCCAAAACAGTGTTAAAAACATGTGGATTGATGGTGGGTGTCTTAAAATGTGTAAAATCAGAGTATTCTGAGTGTGTCCGTACGAAAACGTATAATACCGTATTATACCGTATTATACCGTATTATACATTATACTCCACCGTGACCGTATAACGCGTATAACGTACGATCTCACTCTGGACTCAGCGCAGGCCAGAAATCGGGAGAATCCGGACCATGGTAGCTCGAGCCTGCCGTTATCTTGTCCGCGTGTTCGAGTCGTTCTGGATGATCGATGACTGATATGAATGGAGATGGAAATTTGTAGCCAAGGTTTGTGTTGCCAGGGCTTGTGGTCAACGTGGATGACCGCCCCCCTCAAGTATACCGGCTTCCCCCCTGCGCGCTGCCGGAGCTGAAGGTAGGTCGGCCAAAGCTCGCGTCGCCGCTGTTGCTGGGCCATGCAGGGTCAAGTCGTCGTCCAGCGTGAAGCGAGTCTCCGAGAGCTTCTTGCGGCATTTAAGGAACGCCAGCTTGTCCGCCATGTACTTAAAGGTGAGGAGCACAGGTGCCGGGCCGGCCTTACCCCGCGCGCGGGGAAGGCGGACAGCCGACATGTCCAGCTCACCAGTGAGTTGCATGGGCCGGCAAGAATGGCGCGCTTGAATGCCTCAAGGAGGCTCGTGGAGGTCTCACCTGCCGGCTGGTCGAGCCGTCGAGGTGCTTTCAAGACGATGACATTGTGACTGCGCTTGTCGAGCTCGGCCGCCTCGCGAAGGTCGAGGGCTTGTTGCTTGAGTTGTGCCGCGATGGTGGAGGTGGTGGAGGTGGTATGATGTCCGCCCAGGTGGAGGGAGCATCACCGGCCGGGCCAGCAGGTGCCGGCTGGGCAGCGATGTCCTTCACCGCCTGGGCGGCACCTGAGGCCGGCGGTGTCATGCAAGCACTCAAGGGCGGTGGCGGTGGCTTGAAGGCGTTGGTCGAGGTCGAGGAGCTGGGCTGTGATGTCGGCAGTGGAGGCGGAAATGGCAGTGGAGGTGGAGGCGGCGGCGGTGGAAATGTGAGGAAGTTCAGTGGCCAGCGTGCCACCCATTGCTGCTACGTCGGCAGCAAGGGGGGTCACGTGCTGCTGAAAGGCTTCCGCGAGGATGGAACGAAGTGTGGGGGCGGAGATGGATGGAGCCCAGATCTCGCCGTCGGAGCGCTGGAGAAGGGAGTTGAGGATGGCGTGCTGGAGTTCGGGGCGGGTGCACCCGGGCAGCGGGATGGGGAGCCAGCGGTGGCCGTCCGGGAGGAGGCGATTGTTGTCGTGGAGATGAAGGCACAGGTCGTAAAGCGAAGCGTAGTCCCCGAAGAAGATGCAGCGCATAGCATCGGTCGGAGACGGGTTGGCCCAGTCGTAATCATCGACCTTGAAAGGCCGGGGCCGAAAGCTCGGTTCTGATGGGCGTGAAGACCCTCCTGTTTTGTCGGCTGAGCGGGTGCGCTTGGCCGGGTCAGGCGATGCAGATGGCGAGGCGTTAAGCCCGGGAGGTTGCTGGACGACCACCAGTGCACGACTAGTGTCACCGCTGCCTGCCGGACCTGATGGCGAAGCTGCAGCCTGAGCTGCAGACGTATTTTCATTGCCGAGCGCAGCCGCCAGGCTGCGTTGCGTCGAGGCGCGTTTGTTCGCCATATATTGCGTAATAGCTTCGGAAAATTATATCAGCATGTGCGTCTTAGAAAGACGAAGCGATTGTGACATTCACGGCTAAATTCGGTGCTCAAACGTGAAAGTTACACGGCACATCATAGGCACACATGTACATGGCTAAATGAAACTCGTGAGTCAGCTGGTATAGGGCCTGTAGGAGGCGACCACATCTTGTGGTTGATCATCAGGTCCCCGCCCCTCCAGTACACCTTGGGCTTCTGGGGGTTCTGCTTGTGGCGGAGGTATTCAGGCCACAGGTGGGAGAAGACAAGCGTAAGCACGGAAAACCGTACTCTGTCACGAGTATGTTTCGGGACTGAGAAGACAAGTGGAGAACTCGAACAGGTACGTAAAACCGTCAGGTAAGTTAACCTTGACGGGGTAACATATAACCTGTAGACATCACACCCGGCCATGTTGTCTCCTTGATGTTAGCCGTCGCCCGTCAATATGACTGGAATTGGTCACGCCGCGCCCAATCCTGGAATCTCAGCCGTAGGATCCGCACAAAAATCCCAGTAAAAGATCCATGGGAGGCATGTAGGAGTACATAATTAAATTGGAAGTGCGCCCTCGCGCGGGGAAGTGAGATTTTCCGATCTCGCAAAAGAAGTGGTGCAGCGCCAGCGGGTCCATAGTCCCATTTTAGGTACCTGCACCGGGATTCCGGGAAGTGGGGGTTCTGCCTTCTCATGGGACTTAGAATTGTGCATGAGGTCGGTAAGTTTTGTTTGCAAAAAATAATCTGCAAGTCCGAGGAAAGGTGAACACAACAACAGTAGGCGTCGATCGCAACTTAACGCGGTAATGACCGTACTTATATTCTGATCAGACACTCCGCAAAGGTGAAAACCTTTGCGTTCAGTGCCGGGCCGCGGAAAACGCGGAAAACGCGATCTACAAATGAATCCGACCTGAATCGAACTGGGGACCTCTCGCACCAAATTTTGCTGACAATAGGACGGACGTCTCCGGTTACCATGGCATCGCCAACTTACACCTACAGTCATCCGCAAAATTTCTCCTGTCCGGGGAGTGATGCAAGCCTTTCGGATTTGGTACTAGATAAATCACTCGAGATCTGTGTGTAGGAGTACTACACACGTGTCTGCACGCGAGACTTGTTCAGTCTCGCACCGTGAGACGGGCTGAACACGGCTGAAACCTTCTCTAGAAGGGGGCGTAGCCGGTACTATCGAAATCAGCAGCGGTACTTATATGGTTGGGGCATGATTAATTACTGAATAATAATAGATCTGTGAGGCGAAATTAGGCGCGAAAATTATGCCGAGCTATGGCTGCCGAGAATGCTCATAACTTTCGACTCAGGCCATGAAATTTAGTCGGGTTTGTTGCATTCGACTCGTCTTTTGACGACGAACATGCTGGTATAATTTCCGGCAGCTATCGTCCCCGATTTCGTACGTTCTCGACCTCGGCCTGCCCAGCAGATATCGCTATTTTCGACTCGATATGGCGGCATCCTCTTCGTGAATAGCACGCTGCGCCCCCCGCCCAGCATTCGACATCTTCCCCGTAGCTATGGAGACCGCTACGACACCTGCCGCCCCAGAAACCCGCTCGCTGGAAGACGTTCTTGCCGCAGCCGGCAGCCCCCTCGCCGGCACCGCTCCCGCCGCTCCCAAGAAGCCGCGTACCACGGAAACCACTTCCATGGCCACCGAGGCTACCCCCACGCCTGAAACGTCACCGCCTCACCGTCTGATTTAACCAAATATACAAGCCCCGATCGCCTGCAACCGGCCGACATTGCGGCAATTTTCACCATGCCGGTCGGCAACGTGCTGCAAATCCTCAAACTTCGATATGCCGACGACAAAGACATTCGCCACCCCAACACCGGCGCAGTTGTGGATGACCCCCCGAGGGTATCGGCACTGGGGCGACGACCAGCTACGCATCTCCTGCCTCTTTACATGCTGCCCTGAACTCTGCGAACCGCTGGCGACCATCGCGGCCGCATCCGACACCTCGGCCGATGCCGACACCCCTGCTGGCGCAGCCGACTCCACCGAGCTGCAGGCGCTCACCTCTGAGCTCAAGTCTGTGCAAGGTGCGCTCAAGTCTTTGGCTGCTAACTCTGCTGTCACCCAAGCCACATTGCTGGAATTGAAGGCGGCCATGGCCACCTCCCCCCCCAAGCGGGTCACGTTCGCGGATGCGGCGGGGAAGAACCTGGATGCCATAGTCGCCCAGGCGGCTAAGTCAGCTGCCACCGCAGTCGCGTCACAGAATGTGGCTCAGCTCCGCCAACGCAATATCATTCTCAAGAATGTGGAGGGCAAGCATGACACCGCACAAGCACTTACCGAGGCCTTGCGGGGCCCCATGTTCTTGGGGTTGCTGCAGCTGCGCGATCACGTGACCATTGAAAGGGCAAACCGCCTGCCAGGCCCAGGTGGCCTGGTCCTGGTCACCATGGCCACTGTGAACGACCAGAAACGGGTCATGGGCGCCCGTCGCCTGCTCAAGGGCAGCCTCATCAGCATGGACGAGGACTACACCCCTGTACAGCTGGCGGCAAGGAGCAAGGTCTGGAATCACGCGAACGTCGTGGCCATCCGGGACGGGTACGTAAAGGGAGGGAAGCGTGTGCAGATGCGTTTGAAGACGGATGGTCGCTGGGTTGCCTCCTTTGACGGTGTTGAGATTAACACCACGGTTGCAGAGTCTCGGAAGGAGCCTCGTGGTGAGAAGCGTGCTGCCCCTGGTGGTGACCAGTAGGTAGACAACTTTCCTCGTCGGCTCGCGGCTAACAGGCTTCGGAGACAGCCTCTAAACAGTCCCGTTCCACTACCATGCATCGACCTAACAGTCGACTGAGACACATGGTGGTGCCGGTATCTCGGGCTAGAACGACAGCTCTCAGCAGCAAGATTAGCAACACCCAACGCATGCTAGATTTCCTACGCCTCTGCGTTGCGCAAGCATCCCCGAATACCCAGAGCAGGCGGCAGGCTCGCATCCTACGCCTGCAGGACAAAATAAATGCGATGAAAAGCACTATTTCCACCGCTTCCCTTCCCCCCTCCGTTTCACCCCCACCTCCACCCCCCGCCGCATCCACCCCCATCCTCCATCGTCGTTCTCCCCTGGTGGGCCAGCAGGCATCCTTGGCCCTTGCCACTTTTAACACCCGCACACTGCTAGATGACGACCATAGCTGCCGGATCGAGGAGCTAGTCGCATTTTGCATTGAGCATCGTGTATCTATATTAGGCGTCCAGGAACACCGTCGCACGGTGCCACTTGGCATGGTGAGCACTGCTCGCTTGGCGGGTGGCTGGCGGTTTTACTTCGCTGGCAGCGGTACGCCTGGCCAAGGTGGTGTTGGTCTTTTGTGTTCGCCGCTAGCAGTTGCTAGCCTCAGCACGCTTAAGTTTCTAACCCCACGCCTTATGGTAGCACATTTCACCTCTGTCGAGGGGCGGTCTAAACACCACCTCACGGTGGGGGTGGGCTATGCACCCCACAGTGGTCTAACTGATTCGGCCCGTGAGGAGTTCTTCGAATCCTTGCATGACCTTGAGAGGGTCACCCCGGCCCGCCACTTTTTGGTTATGCTGCTCGACGCCAATGCCACGCTCCCCGTGGGCACTGCTGGCAGCCGCTTTGCGCCTGCTGACACTACTGCTAACGACAACACTCCCCTGTTTTCTGCCTTTTTGCGGGATAGCGGGATGGTTGCTGTCAACTGCCACTTCCAACGTCCCTCACAGGACTTGGTCACTTTTCGTGGTCCTAACGGCCGTCAGGCCTGTTTGGACTACGTGGTGGTACGGCAGTCCAGGTGCACCTCGGTCCTGGACACCCGAGTGTTTGACACGCCGACGGTGTGCTCTGACCACCGGTTGGTGCGCGCGACCCTTCGGCTCCGGTTCCACGTCCCCGCGCGCCGCGCCCCAGTGGTCCGCCCTGACTGGTCTGCTCTACGTCCGGTCAAGGGAGATCCTGAGGACTGGACGGACGCCGAGCACGAGCGGAACTGGTGCCGACGGAAGTACCTGTCGGCCCTGGACGCCCGGGCGGACGTCGACGAGCTGGACAATGGTGCCCCCAACGCAGCCATTTTTGCGGGCTTTGCGGCCCGTGCCCCGTTGCTGGCGGCCCGGCACCTGCCGGTCATGCCCCGCCGCCGCCCCGGCCCGCTCTACCGCCAGGACCCCAAGGTCTTGGCCGCCCGGCACCGCCTCAAGCGTAACCGGGATCCGCTGCAGAAACCACTGCTCCAGGCCGCCCTTGTGGAGGCCTACGAGCACGCTCAGGACGCGGAGGCGGCCCAGTGCATCGCGGATGCCAAGGCCTGCCAGGCTCGCAACCAGGGCAAGGACATGTGGTACCCGATCAAGTTTCGTTTAAGTGGCCAGCCGGAGCGGCTGCTTAGGTTTTAGCGGACAAGTGTTCGAAGCGCGTCATTGGTGAATTACTTGGGAACTTGGGTTTCCCCGCGAAACTCCAACCGCACGTTCAGATTTCCAAATCTCAAGTAAAGTTCGGCGCAACTTTCTGAACGGGGGCAGTTGACGAGCAGCATTCCTCCGGACGAATGAATTGCGTTCCATACTTGCGCAAAATTTTGAAAGGTAGCTTGCGTGCAGCCCTACTAAAATTTGCGCGGACGTTCAGATTTCCAAATCTCGGGTAAATTTCGGCGGAACTTTCTGAACGGGGGTAGTTGGCGGGCAGCGTTCCTCCAGACGAATTAAATGCGTTCCATACTAGCGCAAAATTTTGAAAGGTAGCTTGCGTGCAGCCCTACTAAAATTTGCGCGAAGTGTGGGACTGAAAATTCGTAACGGAAACTTTTTGGTAGTTGCCGTCACTTCCTTTTGTGCAAACGTGTGGGAGTGAAAATTCGTAACGGAAACTTTTTGGTAGTTGCCGTCACTTCATTTTGCGCGAGTGTTGGGCTGAAAATTCGTAACGGAAACTTTTTGGTAGTTGGCGTCACTTCCTTTGGTTCGACTGAAAATTCGCTGAAATTCGCTGAATTCGTACCGTAGCCTAATTTTTAGTACCTCGAAGTGACGGGGCACCTAAAAATTTGCCCACAAGTACACTTGGCAGCGCGCTCACTGGGAAAAATTGTACAGCCGCTCCGGCGGGCCACTTGAACGAATTGTAATGTGACCTCGACCGGCTCGGCGGACGGCGGCAGCGCACCCCGGTGGAGCACACGGGGGACGGCACGGCGCCGGTAAGCCTTGACCGCTGGTTGGCCCACAATGTTTCTTTGACCGGTGGGGCTCGCGCCCCCCCTCCGCCGCTTCACCCTGAGACGGCCGCCCGCCTCGGGGTCGCCGGACCCCCGCCGCCGCCAGCGCCCCCCTCCTCGGCCGCGGACTACCAAGTCCCCGCCTTGAAGGAGGGCTGCCTTGCCACCAACGACGTCGTCCACCCCTTCACTTTGGAGGAATTGGACGGCGCCCTTGCTCGCCTGCGGTACGATGCGGCGGTCGGTGCCGACCACCTTTCTGCTGAGCTGCTGAAGACCCCTGATCTGGCGGTTAGGGATCTTCTGCTGGCGTTCTGCAACCGTGTCCTGCTCTCTGACGAGCCTCCGCCTGCTGAGTGGCAGACGGCCATCCGCGTCATGCTGTACAAGAAGGGCTCTGCTGCTGACCCCGGTAACTACCGGGGTGTCTGCCTCCAGAGCGCCGCGCTGAAGGTCTTCATGCGCATGATGCTGCACAGGCTCCGCGCCGCGCTGGACCCACACCTGGGTGAGTCTCAGATGGGTTTCCGTCGTGGTCGTAACACTGTCATGGCTGTGTTTGTCGCGCGCCGGTTGATGGAGGAGGTGCGTCGACTTCCCCCTGACAGTTTGCCGCTGGTCTTCATTTTTGTTGACTATATCAAGGCCTTTGACACGGTTCTCTGGGAGGCTCTTTGGGCCATCCTAGCTCTGGATCGGGTACCACCTGCGTTTATTGCTGCCATTCGCCGTCTGTATGAGGGCTCACAGGCAGTAGTGCGGACTGCGGAGGGCACCACTCCACCATTCCCCCTTCACCACGGGGTGTGGCAAGGTTGTGTCCTGTCCCCATACCTGTTCATTATTGTCGTGGATCACGTCATGCGCCGGGCACGTGCGCGCTTTACTGCTCTTAAGGGGTTCGAGCCAGGCTTGGACATCCTTAACGTGAAAGAGCACGGCGGGGTTAGACCTGGTTACCGCCTTGCCGACCTGATTTATGCGGATGATACCACCCTCATCGAGAGCCCCGAGCACATTCAGACCTGGCTGGACTGCCTGGGCCTGGAGGCGCGGGCGGTGGGGCTGGAGATTAGTGTCAAAACTGAGGCGATGGTGATAGGCGCATCCAGTAAACCACCGCTGCCGCGCCTGCTCGACGGGACGGAGGTCCCGTTCCGCGACCGCTTCAAGCTGCTGGGGAGCTGGCTTCCTGACACCGCCGACGATGTGGACACCCGCATCGGCCTTGCCTGGGCCAAGCTCCGTTCGCTCACACCCTACTGGCGCTCGAAGGGCCTTAACGGGCACCGCAAGCGCACGCTCTTCAAGGTCCTCGTCCTCACGGTGCTCACGTATGGCGCCGAGGCGTGGACCCTCCCCCCCAAGCTGGCAGCTCGGCTCGACGGCACAGTTTACAGGATGCTCCGGCAGGTCCTTAATGTAGGTTTTTCCGAGCGTCCGTCATCAGAGTCTCTGTATCATGGCATGCCTCGTGTTTCGGACGAGATTAGACAGCGTAGGATAGCATTTGTAGGACACCTTGCACGCACCAGCCAGGTCGACACCACCCTTGGTCTGGCCGGCCCCCAGCGGCTTGGACAGCCAGGGCGGCACATTCTGACCTGGCCTGGCCCCAAGGACATTCCCAAAAGGGTAGGGAAACCTGTCACCAACTACGTTCAGATGCTGCTGGACGACCTCGTGGTCCCAGCCCAGTTTGAGCACCGCATCCACTCTCTCTCCCCTCTTTGGACTGCCATGCAGGACAAGGAGCGGTGGAAGAAGATTGTCAAGGCACACACGCCCGACCCTGTGGGCAAGCCACCTCCCCCCAAGCGGAGGAGGCGTTTTGATGAGTAGTGCAGTTAGGATTTTCTAGATAGAGTTAGGATAGTTCGATCACGCGGCTTCCTCCACCCCATCCATCATGAAATATGTGCTACATGACCTCCCCACGGAGGCATGTTATAATTTAATTTAATTTAATTTTTAATGATTAATTACTGCGTCACGTGAGCGTAAGTCCTCAGTGGGAGGGGAACATGGGATGGAATGGATGGTATAAGCTATCTAGGTCCTAGTTACAGGGGTGTGGGCACCGCGGCCCGAATCGCTATGAATGCCATAATGGGGCATGATGCAGGCGGCATTTGTAATACTTTCATTCAATAATTTTTCTAATGAGATTAGCATAGTACTCCGTGGCATGCCCATGCGCAAGTACTTACATGAACTGCTCTTGTCTATGGGCAGACTAGTGATCCGCCCCGTCGAAAAGAAGCGGAGTTCGAGCTGCCTTTCGTGCGCGATTATTACTGTGACATTCTGCCTTGGCGCAAGGATCCAGGAGGTATCGCTGGCACATTTTAAACACACGTTGGCAGAGAACAATCTGGTTGACTGCGAAAATCTAAAGATACGTCTATCATGACAAGTCAAGCACAGAGGGGACACCCTGACTACCCTGACAGCCACGGGATGGGCCGAGAAGAGCCCGTGCACCAAGGCATAAGAGGCTAGCCATGCTCGCACTCGCTTCTGCCCTTGCACCCACGTGAGGAGCCCTCACTTGTCACACCCGCATCTCCCCATGTCATCCCCCCGGCACACCGGCCACGTGGCGAGGCATTCCAGCTCCATTTCCCTTCAAGAAGTGGAGACAAGCGTCGCCGCCCTGGCTGGGCAAGCAGTTCCGGCCCCTTCCTTTACCCTGACCCTTCCATTACCGTCGTGGCGTGCACCCACCAAGTACAACATGCACGCTTCCCATCTCACATGACCGCGCCGGCTCCCTCTGTGAACCGATGGGCCCTCTGCCTCACTGGCCAACTTCGAGTTGAGACGGATGAACCCCCATCCCATGGGAGCCGGGGCCCCACCCCAACCGGTGCCTAGGGCAAGGGCCAGCATGAATACAGCAGAATCCTTGCAAAGCAGAAGCAAGGGTTCCTACAACCAAGCCTCCTCCGCACGACCCCACGCCTAGCCGAACTGTGCCCACACGCCGCCACACATCGCTCACCGAGAGTGCCAAGAGCGTTGTTTTGGTGTGGAGATGGCGCCCGTTCACGCATCCCCCATGGCCTTATCGCCCGTGTACGCGGGTAATGGCATGGTGACAAGGAACGAGTACCCCTTCTCCACCTCCGTCTGATACGAGCAGGTCCCACCCATGAGGCGGACGAGCTTGTTGCAAACGTTCAGGCCGAGCCCCTCGGGCCGCTGCACGCTCATGTCCATGTCGACCAGCTCCTCCTGTAGCTCGCGCGGCAGCGCCGCCACCTGTCCTGTGTACATGACCTTGAACCGCACGCGCTGGGGCGTCCCGGGCTCGCCTTCGACGGGCGGCACCAGCCGCACGCCCAGCTCGACAAACCCTTTCTTGGTGAGCCCGATCGACGTGTGCACAAACTGGGAGAGCACTTGCTGCATGCGCACGCGGTCGCCCACCATCTCCAGCTCCCGGCAGTCCCCCGGGACCGACTGCGTGATCTGGATGCCCTTGGCCGACCCGGCCTCCATCCCCTCGCTGATGACCGTGTTGACGAGAGCGGACATGGAGAACGGCTTGGCCGCAAGCACCGCGGTCCCGTCCTCCACCGCCTGCAGGTCGCCCTTGTCCACCACCTGGCCGGGGGGTGGGGTGGGTTGTCACGAGTGTGGCAAGCGTGGCAGGCCCAAAACCCATTTCGTTAGTGAGGGATCACAAATGATATCGAGAAAAAGGCTGCGCCCCCCCAAAGGGCTTGTTGCATCTTTTAGGGAACAAGGGGGGCGAACGAATTGTTGTATCTTTTAGGGAACAAGGGGGGCGAACGAAGAGATCCAGCTGGCCCCTTAAAGACTTGGCCAGCTTGCGGCACATAGATGAACACTGAACAAACTAGCTCAGCACACATATCCTTCTCTGCTCCTCACAGATGGACATATCATCCCCCCACACTCCAGAGAAAAATGAAAAAGTTCCACACGACAGCTCAGCTTGCGTATCTGCTCCTTGCACAAAGTGTTGGTCTCCACACCCACCCAGACGTCCCACCCCTCATCGCAACCACCTTGCCTGCCTGCCCAGACCAAACGGAGGCTATCAACCTCACCTTGCCAGTCTGCCGCTGGCCCGACCACCACGCCCACCACCACCCCTCACTCACCACACGACTCAATCACCTTCCCCCGCCTCCTTGCAGCCCTAAACCCTACCCACCTGGCCTCACCAACCAAAGACCTAGCAAACCAGCTCACCTTGCGGATCTGCTCCTCGCACGATGCGATCGCCTCGATCATCTGCCGCTGGCCCTCGGACATGTCCGTCCGCTGCACCAGCGCCGCGCTGGTGCGGATGCCAGCGAGTGCGGGCCTCGTCTGCTCCCTCAGGTACTGCAGCTCCTTGGCCAGCTCCTCCACAGCGCTCGACGCCGCCATCTGGATGCGCAGCACGTCTTCCAGCTCCGCCGACATGTCCTGGTGGGTGGGTGGGTGGGTGGGTGGGTGGGTGGGCGGGCGGGCGGGCGGGTGGGCGGGTGGGTCGGTGGGTGGGCGAGGGGGACAGAGGCCATCCATTGTTTGTGTGGTGCGTGCGGGGATTCATGTCAATAGGAGCGTGTCTGTGTGTATATGCGTATGTGCTTTTACCCGTGTGAAATTGGACAGACCGGCAGGACAGGTCAACAACAAGCTAGCAAAGGGTATGCCTGGGTTTAGTTAAATCTTAAAAAGCATACTGTGTGCGTGTGCGTGTGTGTTTCCATGATGATGTGTGTGTTGATGTTAGTGTGTGTTGGTGTGCGTGGTCAAGGTGGTGGGGGTGGCGGGTAGCTCAGGCAGGCAGGCAGGCAGGCAAAAACGTCCACTGACAAGAGAGAGGGAGGGTGAGGGGCAGAGAAGCAGGGGGGACGGGGGGAAGACGGGCGTATTAAAACCTGGCAAGACAACCCAACGATTTGCAAGCATTCAACTTTAGCTGTTGGGTGCGCCAACGGAAATGCCCACTTTCCCTGGCTTACCTGCAGGAAGCAGAAGAGTCCCGTGATGTTGCCCGCGTTGTCGAGCCGCTTGCTCACGTTCAGCTGCATGCGCCGGTTCTTGCCGCTCTTGTCGATGAACGAGAAGGGCTGCACGCTGTTGTCCATGCCGCCGACCGCGCGGTTAAGCATAATCTCGAACTGCACCCGCGTCTCCTGGTCCGGGAGTACCAGCATGCAGTGCTTCGGGTCCATCCCAAAGACCTCGCCCAGCAGCAGCTTGCGGAGTACCTCTTCCTTGGACAGGCCCGAGATGCGCTCCATGTTGGGGTTCCATTCGACCACGTACCCGTTCTGGTCGCTGCCAAAGATGGGCGGGATGAGCGGGTTGAGCGAAGAGACAATCGAGGTGTAGTCACCCTTGCACTTGGTGTACGTGTCCTCCACACACTTCTTCTCGGTTACGTCCTGGCCGACAAAGCAGACACCGACCACCTGCTCACTCACGTCACGACTCACGCACGTGTTCACGAGGAGCGTGACGACGCGATGGCCCCCGTCATCCCCTCCCAGCGTGGTGCTACCGCTGGCCCCTGCACTCCCCACCTCCATGTCGCTGCTGCCATCCGCCCCGCCCTGGCCCGAGGACCCCGCCCCCCGCATGCCCAGCTTGGTGCGCAGGCAGATCTCCACATTCTGGACCTCCTCCCCATGGTGGGCCTTCTGCATGAGCCGCATGACCAGGTGCTTGGACCCGGGCATCAGAAAGTGGTCGATCAGCGGAAGGTTGACCGCCTCCTCAAAGGGGACGCCCGTCAGCTGCGCCATCTTGCCGTTCCATGCCGAGACTCGGCACTCGAGGTTGACCTGGGGGGTAGAGGGAGGGGGGTAGAGGAAGGGGGAAGAGGGAGTGGGGAAGAGGGAGTGGGGAAGAGGGAGGGGGGGAGAGGGAGTGGGGAAGAGGGAGTGGGGAAGAGGGAGTGGGGAAGAGGGAGGGGGGAAGAGGGAGGGAAGGGTTGGGTATGCGGGGGGCGAGGGGGGATATTAGGGAAACAGCAAACCAGACAAAAAGCGAACTGCAGTAATGGCAGGTGAACCCGATGAGACACCCATCCAATTTGATCCGATGTTTACACGGTTTTCCTGGCAGAGGCAGGGGCACACCGGGATGAAGTAGCGATAATGATGGGTAGCCATGCGGCTCGTTCACTGGCTTGCTCGCCCTTCCCATGGCCGACATCATCCCGCATCCCATTCACCTCACAGGTTCCCCTCTCGCAGCTCCACCAAGAGGGGCCTGGCCGCTGCCTTTCCTGCCCCTGACTGCTTCTCTAGATTACAACCCCTTTGCCCACCGAAATTGCAACCCCTGGTTGCTGCCAGAACGTGGGCCCCCTGCCCCGCACAAGCACTCCAAAAAACAAAACAAGAAAAAAAGGGTCGAAAGCCCAGGGTTCAATGCACCCACTCCAATGTACCGAGAGCATGGGTTGATCGGTTCCAGCGTCACCTCATGGGCTGCCATCGATCATCCTTCCCTCAACTCACCCCAATTGATGGGCGCGGACGCGGTCCCCATCAACTGCACCGTCTCGGACTCAGCCCTGTTGGCCTCTACCCATACCTAGACCCCCATGAAATCCTCTCTAGGACTACCACCCATTCCCCCCGCTCCCCGCAAGGTGAAAACTTCGCCCGCGACTCACCGCAAAGATCGGCGCGGACGCGGTCTCGATGAGCCGCACCATCTCGGACGCGACCGTGTTCACCTCGTCAATGTTCTTGAGCCGCAGCTGGTTGAGGCGCAGGTGGATCATCGTGCGCACGCCCACGTCCTCGATATCCGCAAACTGGCCGCGCAGGATGAGCTGCAGCGAGTGAATGATGTCCATCTCGCCGTCCTCCCACGGCGCGCTCTGGCCGCGGACCACCTCCTGGAAGGCCGCAAAGGACGCGCGCGGGTGCATCTTCTTCTGGTCGTCGGCCGCATTGGGGTCGTTCGTCTGGCCCGCCCAGTTGATCGTGCTGGGGTGGGGGAGGCCAGGGGGGGGGGGGCGAGCGAAGAGGACGGGAGGGAAGTACACAAAAGGGAGGGGGAGGGGGCGAGAAGAGCAAGGGATGGAGCGAAGCAGAGAGGGAAAGCGGAGGAGAAAAGCAGAGGGAAAAAAGCAGAGGGAGAAAAGCAGACGAGCGAGAGGAGTGACGAGGAGAAGGGAATGGAAGGAAGGCGGGAAGTGGAGGAAGCACAAGAAAGGGAGGAAACAGGGAGAGGAGGTACGGGGAGGAAAGGGAAGACGGGGGGGGGGGGGGGACAGGTGGCATGACGCGAGGGCTGGCGTCATGTCAGAATGTTTCATCCAAAAGCAAAGCCGCAAAACAACCCTCAAGCGATCACAGAAATGAAACAAATGTCCTGGCCATAAATGGTTACCCTTATGTAACACCTCCGTCTATGTTCCTGACGCTCAATCTGCCAGTGTATGCATGGAGATAAGAGTGGGCCTCGCTAGAAAAATGCCCACCCCTTGCCCCCTCGCCCATTCCCTTCCCCCACTGGCAAACGAGTACACCCCAGACATTGCTCCCTCCCCTTCCTTCTGTCTTCTTCCCAAGCCACCGCAACCCCCCACCCCCACCCGCCCCCATTCCCCCGCAAGCTTTCCACCAGTGCTCATTTTAGTGCCGGCCCTGCGCGGGATCCCCGCCGGGGAGCTGCCGGGGCAGGCAGGGCGGGAAAGTTGCCGGGGCGGGGCCGGCGCGCCGGCAGGCCCTATGATTGCTCGGGCGGGGAAACTGCGCTTACAGGTTGGTAGTCCGTAGGTGACAAGCATCCCATTGGCGCGAGACAGTTCAGTGAGTTCACTGCACCTTCTTGTAAGATGAACGACGTTGGTAACTTCTGGTGGCTGACACCCAAAATTGTGGCAGGCGCAAGGCAAACTGACCCACCCACGCAACATACAACACCCCCTCCTCTGTCATGTCACTGTTTCATGCTCATCCAGCTCACCGGTTGGTCGGCCCCCGGAACCACATCAGGAAGTCGTTCTCTGTGATGCGGCACGCGGCCAGGCCGCACACCGTGCTGGCCAGCGCCTCCGCCCCGGGGTACCCGGCCTCGGTGAGGCTGTCGGTCGAGAGCCCCGTGCTGTCCCCGTGGTGCATGAGCATCCACTTGACCAGCTGCTCGACCGCGTCCTCGCTCGGGGTGACACCCAGCGACCAGAAGCGGCCGCCGTACCAGAGCCCCGCGCCGTCGCAGGGCACCAGGTCCATGATGTTGGGCGTCTGCGTCACGATGCCGATGGGCGCGTCGCGCTGCAGCATGTCGCACAGGATGGCCTGCGTGCGAATGACCTCTTTCTCCCGCTGCTGGAACGTGCGCTCCATCTCTGCGTTGATCTGCAGGCTGAACACCTGCGGGAGACAGAATTATAGGGGGAGGCACAATTATAGCAAAACAACGGTAGAATTGACAAGGGAAGGGGGCCGGGGGGGCGCAGTATCGAAGGACAACGGTATGTTTGAAAAGGGGCGGGGCGGGGGGGAGAGGTTGGAGGGCATGAGAGGGGAGCAGGGGGCGGGCGCACAGGGGGGGTAAGGGTCAGCTAGAGGCTTGACGGGGGCATTAGCTGGGGGGCAAGGAGGAAGGGTGGATCTCGCGGCCCGCACGCGCAGGGAGGGGACAAAGGGAGGGGGCAAGGGGGCAAGCGAGAAGGGGAGCAGGCGGGAGGGCAGGAGAAGGGGGAGAGGGGAAAGGGGGGGGGGGGGGGGGGGGGCAGGACCAGGAGCCCAAGTGTGTGTGGATAACAGGGGTGTGGGGCATAGGATGGGCTCAGGCCGATGGGAGGGAGAGGCCGCGCGAGCGCGAGAGGGGAGCGAGCACAGGGTGTGGTGTGGCCAAGTAACATGGGGCCAGGGGATGCCAGAGAAAAGGGAGGGGGTTCAGCAGAGCGGCACAGAGGGACAGGGCGACAGGGCGAGGCGTTCCATCGGGTGCGCATACATACGGCCTCCATGTAGCAGAGGAACAAGGAGGCGGTGGCGAATGGAATGACAAGATGGGGAGGACACAAGATATTGTTACAGTGGCAGATATTACAATGGCAACCTGTGGCGACATGCTGCAGTGTACCGTGCACGGTACCTGCCGCGCAACGGGTGCCCTACTAGGCCGCTGTACAAGCACCGCGACGCGACAAGTGAGTTAGCTGCATGTTGCGTGACAAGCGAAATTTTGACATCGACGACCCAACACACCATCAAGCATCGAAAACCCCTACATAACACCCTATGCATCCCCCTGCATAGCGCCCTATAAAGCCCCCGTATGGCTGCATAATTGCATGGCGGCACACTAGCACCGATGCTTTATGTCCTTATTCACATTAAAATCCTATGAACAGTCATGATTTAGATATTCAAATGTAGTAAAGCTATTGACATGGGATACTAGATAACTAATAAAAAGCTCGTTAATAAAGTAATGAATCAAAATTTAGTATATATTTTGAAACTAACATAGTAAACTTTTACATGTATTCCTGCACGAGGACGGAGAAGGCAAACCGCAGCGAGCACTTGAACAACTATCATACGAGCACGGCTGGTATCGCTATTGTAACGTACCTGGACGAGGAAGGAGCAGGCGGAGCGCAGCGGGTACAGCACGACGCGTGGCGTGATGTGGTGGCACACGACCAGGCCCCACAGCCGTTGGCCGATCGGCCGCCGGCTTGTGCGGTCGCTCTCGTCATACTCATTGACCACGACGGCCATGACCAGGGAGGCCAGGGACCCCATGTTGGCCATGTACTCGCGGTGGCAGTGCAGAACGCCACGGAGTGTGGAGAATGACATGTCAACCGGGTGCTTGAGGTAGCTGTCCTGGAGCATGGGCACGCTCTCGGTGGTGACATCAGCGATCATGCGCACGCGGTTGCGCACAAAGAGCGCTCGCGCCGCCTGCGGGATGTCGGTGGCCGGGTAGTGGAGGCCCAGGAATTGTTCCACGCCCGCATCGACCGACTCAGCGACCACCTCCCCGTGCATGTCCGGGTGGAACTTGTAGACCATGACACGGTCGTAGCCTGTCAGGGACCGCACCTCCTCGACAAGAATCTTGTACACCTGGTCCAGGTTGCCCGGGCCGACGCACTGGAGCTTGGCCACGCTGTCGCTCGCCAGCTTGTGGGAGGCGAGTGCGCCGGCCTGAGCCGGGCCGGTGTTGGCCTGGGGGTGAATGGGCTCGAGGTCGATCACGAGGCCCACGTCGTTGCGGTGCATGATGGCGAAGAAAGGCTTACCCGTGCCCGCCGCGAAAACCGCGACCGGGTTGACGACGCCCAGGTCTTTCGAGCTCGCGGCTTTCTTCAGGTGCGCGGCCGCGGCCACGGAGAAGAGGGACAGCGAGTCCTGCCCGATTATTGCGTGCTTGTCCTGGACGGTTTTTCCTGTCAGCATTGTCAGGGCGTTTTCACTAGCGGCGATGATCTTGAAGACGGCGTCGACGACCTGCGTGGCGAGGGAATTTAGGATGAAGAGAAAAGTTGGAACGGAGATTCGAAGAGGGTACTGCGGCCAAACCAATCGACGAAGTAAACAGGAAATGACAAGGAAATGGAAGCAATCGAATTCTGAAATATCAAGAACGCACCAGGCAACACCCGTATGACTGTATAATGCCCGGCCTTTGCATGCGAGTAGCGTAAGCCATGGCTCCAAAAGATGTACCACCGCCCGACGATTCCGACATGCGCGCGGACTGGTTTGCGTCGAGCACCTTGTGCCCATAGTCAAAATGAACTCCATGCGATTTCTCTTGTTCATATGCATCGTTCAGCGTTGCATCCGCATCCGCCTGGGCCCGCGCGACCTCGACACTATTTGCTTGGGAACCGGATAGGGTGGACATTGTCACGGTCCAATGCGGAAGCTCGCGGATGCTGTCAAGCGCGCAATGGCATTCCTACGATCATACACAGTACACAAAGAATAAAGCCCTCCTGATATCCACGATTCTTGCCCTCTTTCATGAGGATAATGGCATTCTTTTGCCCGAGTCGTGGCCCGCTGCTCAGATGAATGTCATGGCCGAACGACGACGTTTAATGCAGACGTGCAGAGATGCAACCGCAACCCGTGCGCCAAAGATCCGGAGGAACAGCCTCGCAATTCTATAGGCGACTAGTTGATGAAAGATGCAAATGATGATCCTATTTCCTCGACGGCTCACAGCCTGCGCTGACGTAGATTTTTAGAAAATTTATACACTTGACAAGTAGAGCGAACGGGGAGATAAAAATATTTGTCAAGTGTTCTGTCATTGGCGGCAAGCGTTGACTGTCGAGTGAGACTGGGGCCTGGCAAGCTGAACGTCGCAGATGCGTAATCGTTCGAAAAGCGGCCAATTTCAGCCGATCTTTCTGCAGTAACCCAGCACGTGCAGTGTGCGCCAGCCGCCCTGCACTGCAAAGGCACGGAGCGGGGATTCCCTCAGACACGCGCCCAAGTGACAGCCGACACGTCGGCCCCTTCTCGGGGGACCAAATGCCGCGAAAACTATTGAGAATTAGGAAAAGTTTAGCTGAGAAGATCGAAAGTTTATAATTTTCCTCACAGCATGGTACTAGGGTTCGCATACTTCTGACAAAGTTATAGAGGTGTTCTGGCCGGTCAAAGTACAAGGGGTCAGGGTACTTTTTCACGTACAACGTGCATTCCGGAAAACGACGACCTGGCCATGGCGGCTTGCGCCCACGCATGGCATTTACGTTTGCGTTCGAATTTTCTGGCCAAACTCAGGATATTGATTTTAAACGTCCTAAAGATCATACAGGCCAATTTTTGGTTCGCGGGAATGCCATTTGATAGGTGTCGGCAGCGTTCTTGCTGGAAAAAACTGCGATCAGGTCGGACGATAGAAACGTTGACAGCAATACCTTTCCGGCGTATTTTAAAGGATATATCGGTTTCTTTATACTTTTTATGATACATATTAGTCGTAAACGTGCAAGGGTGGCCAGAAATCGCCGAATCCAGCGACCATGCTGCACAACTTTGGTGTGCCGAAATGCGCCATTTTGCGGCCACCGCCTGGGCCAAGGTAACGCCATCCATGCCTGGTAAAGCTTAAGCATCGTTTTCCTATCGATGTTTGACGTTTATATATATGTTCTAGCTTGTGTAGCACATTCTTTTTGCATTATTCATGCTCTTTCTTGACCCTGGCCTGGCCCCTTTCTAAAACACCCTTCTTAGATGCTTCCCTCAGTCAGTTGACCTGCCACAGGGTGATGGTGATAAGTTTTAGAGGCTGTATGGGTTTGAATACCTCC
This sequence comes from Mesostigma viride, assembly GCA_009746045.1. Taxonomy (NCBI): domain Eukaryota; kingdom Viridiplantae; phylum Streptophyta; class Mesostigmatophyceae; order Mesostigmatales; family Mesostigmataceae; genus Mesostigma; species Mesostigma viride. Next base: position 5,570,153 of record RPFO01000022.1, on the reverse strand, counting down.
ATATATGTTTGTTATACATTTCCCATACACATATTGCATGAGTGTGAGGCAGTTGGCTGGTCTCTGTGGCATCATCAAGCACGTAACTGGTGAGTAAAAGCTTCCCATTGACAGCATGTGCCACCAGGTGTGCTGGCCATCACCTGGCAAGCTATAGCAGCTTAGGCCTAGTTTATCCTTGCTAGGGCAGGCTGAAATAGGCTCAACACACTAGTTTGTTGGTGGCTGCCTCCTAGAATGCATGCCTTGCGTAGGGTATCCGTACCACGTTACCTACGTGCATGGACAAGGTGGCACCTGCACATAGGTGCCATGTAAGGGCAGTGTGATGATGCAGTTATGTTTCCCCATCATTGTGGAAGGGAAATGTATTGTTTGGCATGGTTGGTGGCCATATTAGTAGGTAGTGTATGCCCACCCTACCCCTTGGTTGCTTTTTACCAACGGTACCCCTATGGGCTGTACTGGGTGTAACTGCTGGTATACCCACCCAAATGATGACCCCAATGGCTCAAACTGTTCAGCAACTAATTGTTTATCATCCCTGAAGTGGTAGGTGCCTAGGTCTTATAACATAATTCAAAATGCACATTCTACCAAAAATGAAAACGCGCGCCTCGACCCCCCTAACTTTGGCGGTAGTTTTCTATGGCCTACCCTGCAGATATGTGAGTTTGTGATATACCAACCCGAAGGGCAACTCATGGACATGCTTGGCCCCCAAGGACGGCCATTGGATATGGGTGGGTTGGATGGCATCTGGTTTGCAAAATTGTGAAGCTACAGCCGACTTATCGGCAGGATCTCAGACCATTTATTGGTTAAATATACGGTCCCAGCGTCCTCCATTTAGGCGTTTTCGCAGGCAGCAGGACAGCCATCTCGGCACATGTGTGGTTTACAAGAGGCCGGTGTTCAGCACAACCAAACCGGTCGGTCTACGTCCACGAGCGTGTGACAGGCCAACCCAACATGCGCGACGCGCCAGCTACGGCTCGATCGCCGCCTCCGCGAGGCAGGCGATCTCGTTGGGCCTGTCGAATAGCTGGATGTCCAGCCAGTGGGGCCCCTCGTCGGTGGGCACGGTCATGGCGTCGTCATCCCATCCATCATAGAAAAGCTTCACTGCTCGGCAGTGCGCTTTCGGTTTGCGCTGGTGGGGGTTGTATGCGTTGTCCAGCAGCGCCGTCACGTACGACAGCAGCACGGCCTGTCGCTGCTCGTCGCTGGCATCGGTCCCCCCGTGGACGAGTTCCCCCCCGGAGCTGCGGTACGAGTGGGGGTTGTATCTGATGACCAGCAGCGGCAGCCCCTCGCACGACTGTCCGAGGTTGAACAGCCGCACGAGCTCGCAGTACTGGTCGTACGAGCGGTGCTGGTGCTCGTCGACCTCGACGATGACGACGTGGGCGCCATCCGTGTATATGATGAAATCCGGCCGGCTCGCCACGCACTCGCCGCCGTGGATCCGCCGGTCGTGCACCAGCGTCCACCGGGCGATGCGCACCTTCTGTAGGGCAGCGGCCACCTTCCACTCCTCGCGGTGTCGATGATTGTTGAACACGACGGGGTCGCAGTACACGCAGCGGTTGCGAAGGGGCCGTCGCTGGCCCGCGATCTTGCCCTCTGCTGGGGTGAGGACCACGGGCACCCCCGATCTCCACTCCCAGTGTAGACCACAGTCGTCGCACATGCCCGTCAGCCGCCAGTGGCCCGCCTCTGCGTGGGCGTCGCAGAAGCGCTCGCCATGATCCGGGTCCGCGTACGTGCCCACGGCCCGGCATGCGTCCGCCTTGCACCGTTGTCGCGGCTCAGGGACGGCGGTGTCTTCCTTGTGCTTCGCGCAGTGGACGGCGCGTTTACCCACGTCGCCCCATCCCGCATACACCTCACACCCTTCCGGGTGTTCGCACCTGGGATTCACCACATCCACCATGTCCGGATCGGCGTGCGCCTTGCAGAACCTGCCTTTCTTGGCGCCGCGCACCGCAAACGAGGGTCGCGCATGACACCCGGGCGGGTGTTGGCACCTGGGATGCACCACGTCCACCATGCCATCCTCTTTGTGCTTCTGGCAGAACCGGGGCTGCTTGGCGCCGCGCTCCGCAAACGAGGGTCGCGCATCACACCCGGGCGGGTGTTGGCACCTGGCACTCACCACGTCCACCATGCCATCCTCTTTGTGCTTCTTGCAGAACCGGGGCTTCTTGGCGCCGCGCTCCGCAAACGAGGGTCGCGCATCACACCCGGGCGGGTGTTGGCACCTGGGATTCACCACGTCCACCATGCCATCCTCTTTGTGCTTCTTGCAGAACCGGGGCTTCTTGGCGCCGCGCTCCGCAAACGAGGGTCGCGCATGACACCCGGGCGGGTGTTGGCACATGGGATTCACCACGTCCACCATGCCATCCTCTTTGTGCTTCTCGCAGAACCGGGGCTTCTTGGCGCCGCGCTCCGCAAACGAGGGTCGCGCATGACACCCGGGCGGGTGTTGGCACCTGGGATGCACCACGTCCACCATGCCATCCTCTTTGTGCTTCTTGCAGAACCGGGGCTTCTCGGCGCCGCGCACCGCAAACGAGGGTCGCGCATGACACCCGGGCGGGTGTTGGCACCTGGGATTCACCACGTCCACCATGCCATCCTCTATGTGGCTCCTGCTCGGCTCGCCAATCCGGCGCGTCCCATTCTGCACACAGTGTTTTACGACATCACCACGGGGCCCGCGAACAGAGCGTGGGTAAGTGACGGCGGCGCGTCTCCCACCACCACGTGCCCCTGCCCACCACGCCCATGCAGGCCACCCACCACCACACGCACGCGCGCCAGAAACCAACACACCAATGCATGCCATGTGAGACATCCGCGGATGCCACCCATGGCATCGTCGCGCCGGCCACCCAGGCCCCCCGCGGACGCCACCACACCTCCCACGCATGCCATCCACCGGCACACCCGCGCATGCCATCCATCATGACACCCACGCATGACATCCGCCGCCGCCACTGCCACCACCCACCGCGCCCACGCATGCCAGCAACCACATCCCCGCGTGCCAGTGACCCACATGTCCATGCATGCCATCGGCTACGGCCCCCCCCCCCGCGGGCCATCAATCGCCATACCCACGCACACCACCGACCACCAGGCCCACACATGCAACAAACCGCTGACAGTGTCCACGCATCCCATCCACCACCACGCCCGTGCGTGACAGCAACCACGCCCACGTGTGCCAACAACCACGCACACGTATGTGACCAACCACACGCGCATGCATGCCCTTGACCACCACGTCCACGCATGCCAGCAAGTACACCCACGCGTGCCATCAACCACGCGGCGCACGTGTGCCATCCACCGCGCCCGCGCATGCCACCCCCAGACCACGCATGCCATCAACCATAGGCCCACGCACGCCGTCGACCACCATGCCCACGCAGGCCAGTATCCACACCCACGATTGTCGGCAACCACAAAGCACACACCCAGCATCCCCGCCCCCCCCCCCCCCCGCTCCCACCAGCCATCATGCCCGCGCGTGCCACGAACCTTCATTCCCACGCACGCCGCCAACAACCATGCCCGCGCGTGCCATCAGCCACCACACCCGCGAATGGAATCCACCGCCACACCCACGGACGCCACCCTCCGCCACCACGCCCACCAACCACCGCGGCCACGCATGCCATCGGCGGCACCCGCGCGTGCCATCCACCCCGCCCAGGCATGCTAACAACCCCCGGGCCCTCGCACGCCCACAGCCACGCCCGCGCTGGCCCTACCCCATGCCCCCCCGTGCCTGATCCACCACCACGCCCACGCGGGCCCTCAACCACGCCCTCGCATGCCATCCACCACCACGTCCACGCCGGACAGTATCCACGCCCGGGCATGCCACATCACGTCGATGCCCGGGCGCATGCCAGCACCCACACCAGCGCGGGCCATCCACCACCCACGTGTGCACGTGTCACGTACCGGCTTCGCCCGCTTAGGGGCCGGGCCGAAATCGTTCTCGGCAGCACGATGCGCTTCGCCGGGCCCGGTGCCCGCGGTCCACTCCGTAGGACTAGTCACACGGTGTTTGCTGACTGAATGCGCAGCCTGTCCGTCACAAGGCCACATCAGTGGGGACATGTCACGCGAACGAGGGAAGTGTTTGTGAGGGTAGTGATCGGGGGACGTGTTTGTGAGGGTAGTGGTCCGACATCCCGCCCCGCCGTCCTTCCGTCAGGCACTCCGCTCTCTCTCTCCCTCTCTCTCCTCCTTCCCTCCCTCCCTCCCTCCCTCCCTCCCTCCCTCCCTCCCCCTCCTCCCCTCCTCCCTCCCTCCCTCCCCTCCCTCCCCTCCCTCCCTCCTCCTCCCTCCCTCCCTCCCTCCCTCCTCCTCTCCCTCCTCCCTCCCTCCCTCTCCCTCCCTCCCTCCCTCCCTCCCTCCTCCCTCCCTCCCTCCCCTCCTCCTCCTCCCTCCTCCATCCATCCATCCATCCATCCATCCCTCCCTCCCTCCCTCCCTCCCTCCCTCCCTCCCTCCCTCCCTCCTCCCTCCCTCCCTCCTCCCTCCCTCCCTCCCTCCCTCCCTCCCTCCCTCCCTCCCTCCTCCCTCCCTCCCTCCTCCCTCCCTCCCTCCCTCCCTCCTCCCTCCCTCCCTCCCTCCCTCCCTCCCTCCCTCCCCTCCCTCCCTCCTCCCTCCTCCCTCCCTCCCTCCCTCCCTCCCTCCCTCCCTCCCTCCCTCCTCCCTCCCTCCTCCCTCCCTCCCTCCCTCCCTCCCTCCCTCTCTCCCTATGCCGCGTGCGGCGGGTAGTCCCCGCTAGTGCATTATATGGCCGGCAGGCGAGCAAACGTGCAGGTTCGATAAGAACGACGCGAAAACAGCCAAAACAAACGTACAGACTGGCAACGTACCCGCTGTGCGGCTCCGCTGCGTCCACCCGCCGCACGCGGGGTGTCTTTGCGCACCCCGCCTGGTGGCTGCGCCGGTTGGGCAGAAGAAGCCACGGTACGACGCGGTGGGTGGGGTGGGTGGGACGGGGGTGTGCCAGAATGGGGGCTGCATTAGCGAGGGGAAAAGTGTGTGTGCTGCGCCCACGCACAACCGAACCAGGACATGACGGGCAGCACACCCAACCTCCCACACCCACCACCCATCATCCTGCATTCCCACAAGCGTGCATTTGCTAGGAGTCCCACCTGTACGGGGTGGCCACCAGCCGAGCGCTCCGCCTCGGTCTTTTTCGCCTTGCGCGCCGACTCAAGTCGAGTTTTTATTCTGGCCACCAGGTTCTTCACCTGCACCGTCGGCCATCACATGCAAAGAAGACAAACACGTGCGTTGAGCAAGCACTCTCCGGGCATCAGGGCGCGCGGGTCGCTGTTAGGTGGCAATCAGGCGTCGGGCGGGAAGGGTGGTGCGCGTGTGTGTGTGTGTGTGTCGGGGGGGGGGGGGGGGGGGGGGGGGGAAGAGGGAAATGCGAGTGTACTGCGACGCAGACAAGACAACGGGCAGGGACGAGATCCTTCCCATGCGAGCATGCGACCTACCGCGGACTTTTGCCGGTCATCTTCCTGGTTGCCGTCCTCTTCCATCTGCGTCCGCAGCAATTCCCTTGTCCTCAGGAGTCCGGTCACCTTCTCGTCGGCGGGAAGTGCACTGGTGCCGGCCACGTACTCCACGTGCCACCAGTAGTCAGGCAAGGTTGCCTTGCGCTTGTGCACCTGCAGTGGATGGCACTCCGAAGCACCATACCGTGCAACAGGATCGCATGCAAGGGGGTCAGCCAAGAGTCAGGCCGGACGTGGGGCAAGGCTCACAACCCCGACTCACACCATTGCACAGAACCAACCGGGCACGCACCCCCGCAAGCACGAGTGACCAAGCGCAGGTGTGCGACGAGAAAGCCGGCTATGGGGAACCCTGTCCGCGCTGGCTACGGGGTCCACCACCAGCAAAGCCACGACACACCGTGCGACGCTATTCCCAACCGGCCCGCTTGCATACCATATAGCGGAGTGTGTGCAGTATCGGCGTGCGGGGTGCCTCTCACGTGGACCCCCGCCACCGCGTCACCCCAACCCAGCAGTCCTGCTTGCCATTGGAGAGTGCCGTATCACGTAGTGCTAATGCTTCGGAACGCTCCGCTCCTATTGTCATGAGCGACGGGGTGGGCGCTTGCGTCGCACTACGGGATCGCCGTTGTCCTCTACCGAGTGCTGCCAGCGGCTACCACAGTCCGCGCGCCGACATGCGTGTGGTCTGCCTGCATTTGCGAGGGGACGCGCCACGTCCTCCTGACCAGTCCACCGCGGCGACTGGTCTCACCCGCCCCCCTCGTGATCTCGTCACTCCACCTACCCGCTCCGCACGACGTGGGATCTCGTCCAAGTGGTCGACGGCGGACGCGGGCGGCTCCTCGAATTGCTTCGGGAGCTTGCGCCTGATTGCCATCATCTGTCGCCCCCCGGTCACAGCAAACAAGAATCGGCCGCAACACGCACGATGTGGGAAGACGGTGACGATAGTGGCCCAGGAATTAAGTGGGAATGTCAAAAGAACGGAAGAGCGCCACGTCTCCCACCACTCGAAAGCAGTGGTACAGCCGCAACGTGTGCTTGGTTTGAGCAGCACCGTGTTAAGCAGGTGTGTGTGTG
>RPFO01000022.1:5543503-5551003 GCA_009746045.1 Mesostigma viride | reverse complement strand
TTGAAATCCAAGTTCTGCGCGTATTCTGTTTTTTGGTCAATGATTGAAGGGATGTCGCCTTGTTTTATTTTTGTGCATCTGCGTCCCGTCGTGACTGCCTCGTCATGGACGCCCAGGGGTAGAAGTTCGAACGAGGGAATGATTTTTCAAACGCCTGGATATGTTATGATAGTACGAATAAATGGTAATGGGTAGAGGCGGCCAAAATTTTGTTGGAAGTGTGCCAACGCCGCACATACGACTTGAACAACCCTAGGTATCTTAGGAAAAGGAAACACGGATACGTCGGAGTGGAGGAAGAGGAAGACGATGACGATGGTGAAGACGGAGAGGTTTACAATGGAGGCCTTGAGAATGGGGAGACATTGAAGCAGGAGAGCAGGGTAGCGGTGAGTGGCCCGTCATGAATTACATTGTGGTTGCAGTTGTTAGCGAGGCGTGTTGATTGCTTCTTGCCGCGGGTAATCGCTAGCGTGCATAACCTTCTTTTTTCAACAGGTGTTCTGGTGCATTGACTGCCGCAAAGCAATTAATGGGACTGATTATGTGCCTATCATGCCGTTTGGGAATCATACATTGCCAACATTTCGTGTTTAGAAGGCGCGCCTTCAGAAGCATATTCAGCACCGCACGAGCCAGGTGCTGAAGGCGTGCTTGGAGAGGAAGGGGTATAAAGTGCGCATGACCGCATCGAAGAAGAAGAAGAAGCAGGAATCGGGCAAGACCATGATAACCGAGCCAGGATTGGCTTTCGTGCATGCAGTACATGGTGCGGCGCAGGCAGTGAATGCTGCATCGATTGCAGCGGTGCAGCCTGTGGCCATGGCGGTGCAGGGCGCGGGTCCTGAAGTGTGGGCGTTGGCGAAGCAGATTCACGATGCTGTCATGGCCACGTTGTGAAGCCAAGGAATGGGTGTTGGTTCCAGTCAGGTGCCTCGCCCGGAGGAAGCTTTTCTGCTGTAAGCAGAGGTGCGGCATCAAGCATTTGCAATCGCCATGAGAGCAGTGGAGATGTCAGCGGCATGAAGCATTTGCAATCGCCATGAGAGCAGTGGAGATGTCTGCGGCATTGGGAGATCTGCAGACAATTGCAGGAGGACATTGTGCGGTACGCTTGTAGGGTGTATGCTGTGTTGTTCCGCTCGCTAATGGACATGTGCCCCTGTAACCTCTTCCAGGCTAGTATCTGCTATCCACCTCTTCAGGCTTGAAAAGTAAATTGCTGTACGGTTCACAATTGGCATGGCTTGACATGCACGCGTCCTTGACTGTGGTCTGCATGGGTTTGGGGTTTAGCGGTTTACATCAGACTCTGCTGTGTATCTGCTTAATCAGCCGACGTGTCACATGGGGACAGCAACGGCGCTGGGATGCAGCCCGGTGTGAATGCGAGTAAGGTACGCGCTGTCATGCATGGCGGATGGGGCGTGGAAGCCACGACCCACGTTTTTGTGTGTGCACGGGGGGCTAGGGGGCAAGTCGTTGTGTTGCTGCCATCCATATGGCCATGGATATGCGGGAAGCTTTCCCTGTACCCATACTTAATGATGCATGGACTGGTTGTGACAGCCAAGGGTTTAGCTGTCGTGGGTTTGCTGAGTGATCATGGCAGTCTGCTAGGCTGGTGCTAGAACAGCCATAGCGCGGTTACTGCTATGTCTTGCCCGTGCTAACTGATGCTGCAGCCATGCGTGGAGCGCGAATCGTCCCGTGAGGAGAAGGAGGAGGCGGGGCCGGTGCACCCATGGGCAGGGCCGGAGAAGAAGGACGCGGAGCACCCAGTGTGGGAGAAGGAGAAGGCGGGGAAGCACTGAAGCTCCACCCCATGTCAGGCCTCTAGTATAGGTGCCAGTTAACTAAACCCATGCACGTGCAGGTTGTAGCTCAGAATGTATTTAAAATCATATGCCCCTTTTCAGGTATATGTGTAACAGTGACTCCCAACGGATATATGTTCCTAATTTATTAAATTCTTACTGAATAATTGTTGTCTTTATGAACCCATGAAGAGCAAAGCCCGGTGGGGAGTACATGTAACGCATTACCACGAGAAGGGGTCCCCACACCGCATTTCTTCGCTCTCTGTTCCTATGCAGAACAAGAAGAGGTGGAAGACCAATGTCCCGGCTCACACGCCAGCCCATGTGGGTAAGCCCCCTCCCCCAAAGCGGAAGGGGCGCTTTGGGGAGAAGTGTAGTGAGGATTTTGTAGACTAGATAGCACTAACTTACTTACACCAGACCTGGCAATAAACAAGCATTGATGGGATGGACCCAGCGATACATAATGGGCGTGCATGCGTAAAAAATATACACTATGCATGGCCCAATGGGCATGCATTCAAATAATTACAAATGAAGGCCGCCATGAGAGCACTGAAGCTAAACCAGACCGGGCCACAATTAACCCTCCAGCACCAAAGTTCCACTGCATCATGTAAGACAAGCCTGACATCCATCCATCCATCCATCCATCCATCCATCCATCCATCCATCCATCCATCCATCCATCCATCCATCCATCCATCCATCCATCCATCCATCCATCCATCCATCCATCCATCCATCCATCCATCCATCCATCCATCCATCCATCCATCCATCCATCCATCCATCCATCCATCCATCCATCCATCCATCCATCCATCCATCCATCCATCCATCCATCCATCCATCCATCCATCCATCCATCCATCCATCCATCCATCCATCCATCCATCCATCCATCCATCCATCCATCCATCCATCCATCCATCCATCCATCCATCCATCCATCCATCCATCCATCCATCCATCCATCCATCCATCCATCCATCCATCCATCCATCCATCCATCCATCCATCCATCCATCCATCCATCCATCCATCCATCCATCCATCCATCCATCCATCCATCCATCCATCCATCCATCCATCCATCCATCCATCCATCCATCCATCCATCCATCCATCCATCCATCCATCCATCCATCCATCCATCCATCCATCCATCCATCCATCCATCCATCCATCCATCCATCCATCCATCCATCCATCCATCCATCCATCCATCCATCCATCCATCCATCCATCCATCCATCCATCCATCCATCCATCCATCCATCCATCCATCCATCCATCCATCCATCCATCCATCCATCCATCCATCCATCCATCCATCCATCCATCCATCCATCCATCCATCCATCCATCCATCCATCCATCCATCCATCCATCCATCCATCCATCCATCCATCCATCCATCCATCCATCCATCCATCCATCCATCCATCCATCCATCCATCCATCCATCCATCCATCCATCCATCCATCCATCCATCCATCCATCCATCCATCCATCCATCCATCCATCCATCCATCCATCCATCCATCCATCCATCCATCGGGGTATAGTCCTAGTACAGCCATGCTACGTCCTGGCTATGATGAGATTACTTGCCCACGCTCCTAGTGTTATGCCATGCTCACATGAGAGTCTTATTGCACCCACAGATTGCCGGATCGTTAGCGTGTCCGTTTAGCTAGCGTTCCCGAATGCAGCTGTGGCATGCCTTAGGCATGAAGGAGAGTGGGGGTCTCTGCCCTTTCTCCTGTTGTGCACACACAGGGATTAAAAGCACTTCGGTGCTCCGTGACTCCCCAACGGGAGCACGTGTTTAAATAATTAATTAATGAATGAATCGGGGTTAACTAATGCTCCTTGACTCCCTAATGGGGGCATGAGTTTAATAAATGAATTAAGTAGTTAGTTAATAAATCAGGTTGATTCAGATGAGGTCCCTGCTGGTTCCTTGTGGACTGGCCAGCCAGGGAGATATCTTCTTACATGGTCAGGCCCTTGCCGACCATGTAACAACCTGTTAGGCGACGCAGTGGCCAACATTGGACATACCGCCATATGTTTGTCTCCGCGATATGATTTTAGCTGACATGCAGAGCACAGACACTGTTGGCGTCATCCGCTCAACCCCTCTTATTCATACATGGGACCTCGGATATGTAGGATTAGTAGCGTTGCCCAGGCGGACATTGTCAAAGACTACGACCCCCCAGTTGTGGGTCCTAGGAAATTTAACAAGCATGATTGTCTCCTTGTTGATAGGCATTAATTCATCCTTGATGATAGGCATTGCTTGCGTGCAAGATTAGCTCGAGGCCCATATTTTAGACTACTAGCTGAGCTGTGGACATACATGTAGTTATTGACGTCTTGACGGATATTGACGTCTTGGGGGACTTCCACTATATCTTCTTTGGGGAATTCAGAGATCCCGGTCCCCCAACATGGACATGAGACTAATTAAAATCAATTAATCAATGTCATGAATAGAGCGCGTTCATGACGTTCAGTCATGAACAGAGCCCTAACCTTAAACACATAAGAAAACAATTATGGCGGGCCATGTGACCAATGTAAGAAGCTTAGCCCCCAAACATATTGTTGTCTCACGTAATGAATCACTTGCTGATCAACAAATCGATGGTTATCTCATAGGCACAATGTACCTCTGACCATCATTGCTGGCCCATGCATGCATGCACCAATGGCAGCCTACATGACACATACATCGCTTATTTGCCATGTAAAAAATGCGACAAAGTGTCCATATAGGTACTCATAGATTAGCACAAATTCCTTAGCACGATGTGGACAACTTTACTTAACGGTGAAAGCCTGTCTCGCCCTTATTGCCTTGAGGGTTCCCGGCGATAGGTCCTGTCTGTTGGTCGACATTTTTCTTTTGCAGCTGGCCATCGTCGGTAGGTATGAATGATCTCGATGCTAGCAATTACGATGATGATACCCGAGGTAGTCTATACCTAGGATCGAGAGCTTCTTCTTGTATGGCAATGCCGGCAGTTAACTATTACTCCGAATAAAGAGTTAAGAGGTTGGCCCTCGGCAGTCGGCATGGCGATCACGGAGCGATGACGGGGCGATGACGGGGCGATGACGGGGCGTTGACGCGCGTGATGAATAGGATCTGTTTGACAGGCGGCGGCTATTGGTAATATAGATTGTTGATTAAGAGAAGAGTTTAGATGTTGGCCCGTGGGCGATGACGGTGACGGCGTCACCGTCATCGCCCTCGACGGGCGTCATGAATACGACCTTTTTGATATGCGGCGGCTATTGGTAATATAGGTCGTTGACTACTACTCCGAATACAAATGTAAAGAGTTAAGAGGTTGGCCCTCGGCTGGCTCGGCATGGCGATCACGGGGCGATGACGGGGCGATGACGGGGCGTTGACGCGCGTGATGAATAGGATCTGTTTGATAGGCGGCGGCTATTGGTAATATAGATTGTTGATTAAGAGAAGAGTTTAGATGTTGGCCCGTCGAGGGCGATGACGGTGACGACGTCACCGTCATCGCCCTCGACGGGCGTGATGATAAGCCCATGTTTGATATGCGGCAGCTATTGGTAGTATAGGTCGTTGACTATCACTCCGAATAAAGAGTTAACAGGTTAAGGCCCTCGGCCGGGCGATGACGGGGCGATGACGGGGCGTTGACGCTCGTGATGAATAGGACCTGTTTGATAGGCGGCGGCTATTGCTAATATATAGGTCGGATATTTGTGTACCACCCCCCTCCTTCCCGCGGCAGGTACGCAGCGACCCGCTGTTGTCCTGGCTGCAATTGTGTATCACTTGTACGGTATTTGTGTATCACTTGTACGTATTTGTGTATCACTTGTCCTCCTTCCCACGGCAGGTACGCAGCGACCCGCTGTTGTCCTGGCTGCAATTGTGTATCACTTGTACGGTATTTGTGTATCACTTGTAGCGTATTTGTGTATCACTTGTCCTCCTTCCCACGGCAGGTACGCAGCGACCCGCTGTTGTCCTGCCTGCAATTGTGTATCACTTGTACGGTATTTGTGTATCACTTGTAGCGTATTTGTGTATCACTTGTCCTCCTTCCCACGGCAGGTACGCAGCGACCCGCTGTTATACTGGCGGTATTTGTGTATCACTTGTAGCGTATTTGTGTATCACTTGTACGGTATTTGTGTACCACCACCCTCCATGGCCCATGCAGCCCGGCCCGGCATCGTGCCGTCGCCGACCCGACAACGTTTTCTCGAACAACACGAATTTGAATTTTAGGGACTGGAGCGGCTGGCACGCTAGCGGCACGACCAACGGAACAAGAGAACCGAGAAACTGTGGCCGCCAGGAGGATAAAGGTTTCAAGGCGCATGCGTTTGAGGCTAGCCAGAACCGAATGCGAGGTTTTACTTTATCAAACCGATGTATATCAATGTGGCCAGAATTCTTTTCCAGTTGCGGGGTCGTGTGTCGCCAATTTGTTGTTGGGCCGGGCACTTTAATCGTGATTGCAAGAAGTCAGTTCACGACGCCGTTAGCGTGGCATTTATGTACAGCAATTCATCGTTCGGCTTCTTTATCCTATCGGCAACTCCTCACGACGTGTGAGCGTGAGTCGGTTGTCGTGTGAATGGACACTTTCTGGGAAAGTAAGTCACTAGAGGCCAATTTCACCGATCGCAAAACATTTACCCAGTTTGGGCAGATAGACCTGGCTAAATACGAGGGCGAGCGGAAGTAATTGTTGATGCATAGCCATCTGCTTCCTGCGCTTTGTAATTGTAATGAGTTGTTCGCAAATTGGCGTCTCTAGCGGTTACTCCTCTGTGCACAGCTGGCGACCAAGAAGACTTCATTGGCAGCCGGACTGCGGATGCGCGTCGTTGGAATATTAGCAACGTTAACATGTTTGCTGCGTTTTTTGTGAAGCTTGTCTAGCCGACTGCATTTGGGAGACTTGGCAAGGTTGCCTCCAATCGTTGAAGTCACAACCTGGGTGTCAATTCACGTTTACTAGCCACGGTCATAGTAACATTCTAATGGCATTTGTCCCAGTTTCAACATGGGTTTTCACTCTGATCTGATGGAGTGAAGGGCCTAGCTCCGTGGTTTTGTGTCATTGTAGCAGTTTAGTCGCCTGCTAACGTAGTGAATCTTCCATCCCACCTCTCCCACCCCCACCCGCACTTCTCCTACTCTCTCTCTCTCTCTCTCTCTCTCTCTCTCTCTCTCTCTCTCTCTCTCTCTCTCTCTCTCTCTCTCTCTCTCTCTCTCTCTCTCTCTCTCTCTCTCTCTCTCTCTCTCTCTCTCTCTCTCTCTCTCTCTCTCTCCTCTTCCCACCCCCGCTCTCTTGTCCCTCCCGCACCCCTCCTCTCTCTTTCCCTTTTCCTTGGCTGTTGAGAAGGACTGGGGTGAAAACTCCAGACCGTTGGTGGCTGCCTTCAAGCAGGAAGTTTCAAGGATCAACAAGTTTTTGTGAGCTGTCTGATATGGTCACTGCTGCGACAAAGGTGAGTTATCTTGTTTTTCATGTAATTTTTTTGCTGTAGCTAGGTAAGCCGGCCATTTTGTACTCCCCTTTCTTTTGCTCTCACGATTTATTCTTGTTGTGGTTTATATGGTCCCGTTAAGTGGCATGCATTATCATTATCCACATTAGTGTG
>RPFO01000022.1:5511003-5538503 GCA_009746045.1 Mesostigma viride | reverse complement strand
GGTGGGAAACACGTTCCTGGTTGTGGGATACTTGTTCCTGGTTGTGGGAAACACGTTCCTGGTTGTGGGAAACACGTTCCTGGTTGTGGGAAACACGTTCCTGGTTGTGGGATACACGTTCCTGGTTGTGGGATACTTGTTCCTGGTTGTGGGATGTGTTCCTTGTTGTGCGATACTTGTTCCTGGTTGTGGGAAACACGTTCTTGGTTGTGGGATACTTGTTCCTGGTGGTGGGAAACACGTTCCTGGTGGTGGGAAACACGTTCCTGGTGGTGGGAAACACGTTCCTGGTTGTGGGATACTTGTTCCTGGTTGTGGGATACTTGTTCCTGGTGGTGGGAAACACGTTCCTGGTTGTGGGATACTTGTTCCTGGTTGTGGGATGCACGTTCCTGGTTGTGGGAAACACGTTCCTGGTTGTGGGATAGTCGTTCCTGGTTGTGGGAAACACGTTCCTGGTTGTGGGAAACTTGTTCCTGGTTGTGGGAAACATGTTCCTGGTTGTGGGAAACATGTTCCTGGTGGTGGGAAACACGTTCCTGGTTGTGGGATACTTGTTCCTGGTTGTGGGATACACGTTCCTGGTTGTGGGATACTTGTTCCTGGTTGTGGGAAACACGTTCCTGGTGGTGGGAAACACGTTCCTGGTGGTGGGAAACACGTTCCTGGTTGTGGGATACTTGTTCCTGGTTGTGGGATACTTGTTCCTGGTGGTGGGAAACACGTTCCTGGTGGTGGGATGCTTGTTCCTGGTTGTGGGATACACGTTCCTGGTTGTGGGAAACACGTTCCTGGTTGTGGGATACTTGTTCCTGGTGGTGGGAAACACGTTCCTGGTTGTGGGATACTTGTTCCTGGTTGTGGGATACACGTTCCTGGTTGTGGGAAACACGTTCCTGGTTGTAGGATACTTGTTCCTGGTTGTGGGATACACGTTCCTGGTTGTGGGATACTTGTTCCTGGTGGTGGGAAACACGTTCCTGGTTGTGCGATACTTGTTCTTGGTTGTGGGAAACACGTTCCTGGTTGTGGGAAACACGTTCCTGGTTGTGGGAAACACGTTCCTGGTTGTGGGATACACGTTCCTGGTTGTGGGATACACGTTCCTGGTTGTGGGATACTTGTTCCTGGTTGTAGGATACTTGTTCCTGGTTGTGGGATACTTGTTCCTGGTTGTGGGATACTTGTTCCTGGTTGTGGGAAACACGCTCCTGGTTGTGGGAAACACGTTCCTGGTTGTGGGATACACGTTCCTGGTTGTGGGAAACACGTTCCTGGTTGTGGGAAACACGTTCTTGGTTGTGGGATAGTCGTTCCTGGTTGTGGGATACACGTTCCTGGTTGTGGGAAACACGTTCTTGGTTGTGGGATAGTCGAGCCTAGTTGTGGGATGTGTTCCTGGTCCAAATATAAAGGGGCACGGGAATTAGCGATAGCAGAGGGGGCTCGGCACTAACGTTAGCAGAGGGGGCTGGGCACTAACGTTAGTGAAGGGGCACGGGCACTAACGTTAGCAGAGGGGGCTGGGCACTAACGTTAGTAAAGGGGCACGGGCACTAACGTTAGCAGAGGGGGCTGGGCACTAACGTTAGTAAAGGGGCACAGGCACTAACATTAGCAGAGGGGGCTGGGCACTAACGTTAGTAAAGGGGCACGGGCACTAACGATAGCAGAGGGGGTGTGGGAATTAAAGTTTATTAGCAGAGGGGGGAAATAATTATAGTAGAGGGGGGGGCACTAACGTTAGCAGAGGGGCACGAGCACTAACGTTAGTAAAGGGGCGCGGGCACTAACGTTAGCAGAGGGGGTTGACACTATACGTACCAACTTGATTTTTCGGGTGGTTATGCCCTTTCATACGGCTTCACGATGCATGGCTTTACATTTCCCTTCCTTATTTAAGTGAATGACATGGGGAGACATGCTGTAGGACTTGGCGCACTTTGCCTGAGCAAGGTGTGACAGTTAATTCACCGCTATAAATGTGAATGGACCAAGTTCGTCGAAACGGGGAAATAACGTTACTTGATACTAGATTTAGGGAGGTCCTGTGTTCGTAACTTGCTGGTAGCTACTGTGGTTTCTCATTTTCGGTGTTGTCCGTGGAATCTCATATTGGGGCAGCTAGCCCCATGCACGTTGAGCGCTTAATGACAACAATACAAGATTTAGACGCGTAGGGGGGCAAGAATCAATTGTGCGTCGGCACGGTAGCTTGCATCATTCACGATTTGTGCGTTTTAATCGAAGGGCATCTACTTAGTTCGGCAGAGCAACGGGGGTTGTTTAGTTAGTAGTTAGTTAGTACTTACTTGGTTAAAATAGTTAGTCAGTTAGTTAGCTAGTGAGCTAGTTAGAACTTGATAGGTAGGTCAGGTAGGTAGGTAATTAATTAATTAATTAATTAGACTCATGCTCCCGTTGGGGAGTCACGGAGCCCGAACTGCCTTTCATCCCTTTGTTTGCACAACAGGAAGGAAGGTCAGAGACCCCCTTTCTCCTTCATGCTAGAGGCATGCCACACTTGCGTGACTCCCAAACGGGAGCACGAGTCTAATTAATTAATTAATTAATGCCACAGCTGCAATCGGACACGCTAAACGATCCTGTGCACAAGATCTGTGGGTGCAATGAGACCCATGTGAGCTTATCATAACAAGGAGCGTGGGCAAGTAATGTGAGCATAGCCAAGACGTAGCATCATTGGATGTACAAGGAAATATTTAATAGCTCTATCTTGATGTGCGTGTAGGAATAACTGCATGGAGGAATAACGGCGAACATGTCAAGGAACAAGTATCCCACAACCAGGAACGTGCATCCCACAACCAGGAACGAGTATCCCACAAGCAGGAACGTGTTTCCCACCACCACGAACAAGTATCCCACAACCAGGAACGACTATCCCACAACTAGGAACGTGTATCCCACAACCAGGAACAAGTATCCTCTGCCGGCAGTGCCACCCCATGCAAGACCCCACAAGCCGTCCTTGCATAAAGGGGACATGCAGTCATCACAAGGAGTGGTGACTGCCGGCAGTGCCACGCCATGCAAGACCCCACAAGCCGTCCTTGCGTCAAGGGGACATGCAGTCATCACAAGGAGTGGTAACTGCCGGCAGTGCCACCCCATTCAAGAACACACAAGCCGGGGACATGCAGTCATCACAAGGAGTGGTGACTGCCGGCAGTGCCACGCCATGCAAGAACACACAAGCCGTCCTTGCGTCAAGGGGACATGCAGTCATCACAAGGAGTGGTAACTGCCGGCAGTGCCACCCCATGCAAGAACAACCAAGCCGGGGACATGCAGTCATCACAAGGAGTGGTAACTGCCGGCAGTGCTACCCCATGCCAGAACCCACAAGCCATCCATGCAATCATCACAGGGAGTGGTAACTGCCGGCAGTGCGTGGCCCTAACGTTAATTCCCACACCCCCTATGCTAACGTTAGTGCCCAGCCCCCTCTGCTAACGTTAGTGCCCCCCCTCCTTTGCTAACATTAGTTCCCACACCCCTCTGCTAACGTAAGTGCCCTCCCCCCCCCTGCTATCGTTAATGCCCACCCCCCTTCACTAACGTTATTCCCTAGCCCCCTCTGCTAACGTTAGTGCCCGCGCCCCTTTACTAACGTTAGTGCTCGTGCCCCTCTGCTAACGTTAGTGCCCCCCCCTCTACTATAATTATTTCCCCCCTATGCTAATAAACTTTAATTCCCACACCCCCTCTGCTATCGTTAGTGCCCATGCCCCTTTACTAACGTTAGTGCCCAGCCCCCTCTGCTAACGTCAGTGCCCGTGCCCCTTTACTAACGTTAGTGCCCAGCCCCCTCTCCTATCGTTAGTGCCCGTGCCCCTTTACTAACGATAGTGCCCAGCCCCCTCTGCTAACGTTAGTGCCCGTGCCCCTTTACTAACGTTAGTGCCCAGCCCCCTCTGCTAACGTTAGTGCCCGTGCCCCTTCACTAACGTTAGTGCCCGTGCCCCTCTGCTAACGTTATTCCCGAGCCCCCTCTGCTATCGCTAATTCCCGTGCCCCTTTATATTTGGACCAGGAACACTCACAACTTTGCTCAACTATCCCACAACCAGGAACGACTATCCCACAACCAAGAACTGCTATCCCACAACCAGGAACAAGTATCCCACAACCAGGAACGTGTTTCCCACAACCAGGAACGTGTTTCCCACAACCAGGAATGTTCATGTTTCCCACAACCAGGAACAAGTTTCCCACAACCAGGAACGTGTTTCCCACAACCAGGAACGTGTTTCCCACAACCAGGAACAAGTATCCCACAACCAGGAACAAGTATCCCACAACCAGGAACGTGTTTCCCACCACTAGGAACAAGTATCCCACAACCAGGAACGACTATCCCACAACCAGGAACGTGTTTCCCACAACCAGGAACAAGTATCCCACAACCAGGAATAAGTATCCCACAACCAGGAACGTGTTTCCCACAACCAGGAACAAGTATCCCACAACCAGGAACGACTATCCCACAACCAGGAACGTGCATCCCACAACCAGGAACAAGTATCCCACAACAAGGAACAAGTTTCCCACAACCAGGAACGTGTTTCCCACAACCAGGAACGTGTTTCCCACAACCAGGAACAAGTATCCCACAACCAGGAACGAGTTTACCACCACCAGGAACGTGTATCCCACAACCAGGAACGTGTATCCCACAACCAGGAACGTGTATCCCACAACCAGGAACGTGTTTCCCACAACCAGGAACAAGTATCCCACAACCAGGAACGTGTATCCTACAACCAGGAACGTGTTTCCCACAACCAGGAACATGTTTCCCACAACCAGGAACGTGTTTCCCACAACCAGGAACAAGTATCCCACAACCAGGAACGTGTTTCCCACCACCAGGAACAAGTATCCCACAACCAGGAACGTGTTTCCCACAACCAGGAACGTGCTTCCCACCACCAGGAACAAGTATCCCACAACCAGGAACGACTATCCCACAACCAGGAACAAGTATCCCACAACAAGGAACACATCCCACAACCAGGAACGTGTTTCCCACAACCAGGAACGACTATCTCACAACCAGGACCGTGCATCCCACAACCAGGAACACATCCCACAACCAAGAACTGCTATCAGATCCCACAACCAGGAACAAGTATCGCACAACAAGGAACACATCCCACAACCAGGAACAAGTATCCCACAACCAGGAACGACTATCCCACAACTAGGAACGTGTATCCCACAACCAGGAACAAGTATCCCACAACAAGGAACACATCCCAAAACCAGGAACGTGTATCCCACAACCAGTCGCGCAGTCGGTCTGAATGACTGGCATTTTAACGAGCGTCATATTCGTCTCCGGCTTGGCAGTGCCGTCAGCCTGCATACAAAAAGAACATTGGAGCCAGCACTTTCCCGCGGGTTGTAGCCGATATTCCTCCATGCAGCGATATTCACCAATGCGCTATCAATACACAAGTCGACACCATCCGGTATGTAAAAAAAGCACGCTGCTGGCCACGACGGTCACGGCGATGATGAACGACAATAACAAGAACGCCTAATAGCAGGCGTCATACAAACTAGAACAGACTGGAACAACTACTTACCCGGTCGTCTGTGATCTTGACGCAGAGCCTGGTTTACAAGGAAGCGAGGGAAACCGGCCACTATGACCACCCCTACTTAACCCACATAATGAAGGTTAGGAATCCTCCCCATCATGCTAACCGTAGACTCGGTGAAACGCCCCATGCTACAAATACGATAGCCCAGCAACGACTACTTGCGGCCATCACCTTGTCCAGTTCTGGCTGGCTGTGCGGCGGTAATTTTACCAAGTTTAAAAATGTTACGCCGCACCAGTCTGTGCTTTTTTACGTAGTACCAGTGTAGTGTAGAAATCTGCCAAAAGAGCAAACGCCCAAAGCCAACTTCCAAGACGCCCAAAGCCAAATTCCAAGACGCCCAAAGCCCAAAGGCGGGCGAGTCTGGCGCGGCGCGCCTGTCCCGGAGGCCATTGGGCGCCGGAATAAGAAAACCCCGCATGACGGTCATGTCCAGGAGCCGGATTTCCCCCATCCATGGGGGGCGGGCCCGTCCATGCCCCCCACATGACGCGACGCGACGCGTCGCAAGCTGCTCAAGCGGCAAGTTGCTCCTACAGTACAGTCTAGTACAGTACTGTATGTACAACCATGGTGACCGCCTTGGTTGCCCCTGGCTCTTCCCTGACATTGCGAGCTGTCGCGTCGTTCAAACACGAATTTTTTGGTGGCTTTATTGGGGCGCTCGTTTTTGCTGGACGTAAATTCATGGCGTCCCCAAGAGCTGACAGGCGCGCGAAAATGGAAGAATTTCGCGGGCCTTTACACTTTTTATTTCATGATATTAAAAGGATTTCTTCGTATAAGCTGCCGGTTATGTTCGATGAAGCACGTGCGCGTTTCCGTAATGTGTTGGCGCGTGCCCGCGTGTAGTCAGGTCTGAAGGAAGTTCCAAACGCGCACAAAGGTGGATCGCGCTGTCTTTCGGTAGTTCACCGTGATACAAAATCTGTTGTCGGATGGATACGACAGTTTGAATAGTCTGGAGGAAATGCTTGAAAAGGAAGTGAATAGCGGGCACGCTGAGGTGGGCGCGCTGGCAAATACAGGCTCTACTCCGCAGCCGCGACACTCGATTCGTTTAATGCACAAGAAACGGTTAAGCGAGGACATGGGCAGCGATCCAGGTTGCACATGGGACGACTATGCTACGGCCAGTATGGGCGCGGACGCGTTGATGGAGGGCGGTCTGTTACTGGGAATGCACGAGGGCGCGTTGCACCTCAACGGAGGGCCTGTCGCGAACAGCCATCCCGACGCCGGCACAAGTGCAGGAAGAAACGGGTTGGCGTCCAAACCGGCCGCTCCCTCTGGCGATCGCTCCATGTATGCTGTGACCGTCGACTCCTTCGCCCGAGGGGACGGGGAGGCGGATGTCCCCGCCCAGAATGGCCGACGCAGCCCCCGAGCCGGTGGCACGGGAAGAGCGACGAGCGGTCAGGATACGTCCTCGGCCGCGCCGGGGCGCGCAAGCCATACCCCAGGGGAGTCTCCCCTTGGGAGCCATGAGGAGCTGCGGGGTCGGCGTGCCGGTCGTGAGAAGCGGGAGAGGAGCGATGGCGGCATCCCGGACGAGGGCGACGCCGCGCTCCACCTGGGGGACCCTGGGATTGACCCGTTCCAGGCCATGATGATGAACGTGGCGGAGGAGATGGAGCGGCGCGCGGCTGCAACAGCGGCGGCGGCGGCGGCAGCTCTCACGGGCACGAGTGGCCACAAGGACGGGTCACTATCCCACGATGGGTCACTATCCCACCACGGGCCCCTCGACCCCATAATCGGCGGTGAAGAGCTCCCCACCACCGGCGCCGACTTCCTGCCTGACCTCCCGCTCGCGCTCGACACCCTGGTGCCGTCCAGCCAGGGTCCTAAGGGCAAGAAGACAGCACGCAGTGCAGGTGCGAAAGCGAGCCACAGTGGCAGCGGCGGGGGGGCCAATGCCAATGGCGGGGGGGACGCGGCACTCAAGGGCGGCGCCCTGCTAGCGTCCCCGCGGCAACCTAAGCCCAAGAAAGCGAGGGAGCGCAAGGGGGTTGTGGCGTCCACTAGTCTTGGCGCGAATGGCAGCGGGGCCCTTTCCACCGCCATGGGCGGGCTACCGGGAGGGTCCAGCATCACGGCGGTTTTGCCATCGACGACGATCCCCATCGGGCCATCCGCTCTGGCGACTGCATCTGTGGCCACCCCGTCAGACCTGGGTCACGTGCCGCAAGGGGTGGGGCTACTCCCTGGGGGCGTCGTCGGGCTCGAGGACGGATCCCATGCATCCCTATCGCTGGCGCACGCGGGGTTGAGGGTCCATGCGGGTCTGGAGGGCCAGCACGAGGCAGGCGGTCATGGTCATCCCATGGTGGACGACCATGGGGTGGGCCACCACCACGCGAGCCATCATGAACACCACGTGAGCCACCACGTGAGTCATCACGATGAGCATGACCACGAGTTGCCTCATGGTGAAACCCCCAACGGTGACGACCTGTCGCACGCGGCTGATCTGTTAAAGGACCACGGGCTGCTTCTGGCGCCCGCGGGGGAACTGGCCGGCGATCCCCACCACCACCACCATTCCCATCACCATCACTCTCAGCATCATCACCGTCACCATGCGCACTCATCATCGCATCATCATCAAGATGGGCACCACCACCACCACCACCACCACAACAACAACAACAGCAACGACTCTGGTCGGATCACCATCCATCTCTCGCTTGTCGGGTCCCCCCATCCGCGCCCTGCGCTACCCTCTCCCTCATGCCACCGAGCTGCCATGCTGCCGCCCGCCCCCATCATCCACGAGATCGTATCCCCTCGGCCGCACCTGCCTTGTCCGGGCGAGTCGGTCGCGGCGCTGCGACGCGGCATGACATATGAAGGCACAGTGCTCAACCCGCGGTCGGCCGTGTGCCGCCACCTGCTGCCAGCTGGCGGGGCCATCCCGGCGCACCAATCCCTCGTCCGGTTCGTGGACGGGGGCGCGTGCGGATGGTACGGCACTGACGTGCGTGGCCGGATCGCAGCCGAGGGGGGGAATGCCACTGTGGGAATGGGGGGGGCTGGAGGGGCGATGGCCCCGGGGGGGGAAGGGCGAGAGGGTGGGTTGGGTGGGGAGGACGAGACTGTTTTGGTCCCGTTGAGGAAAGGGGCAGGCGGCAGTATTATTGGGTCGCGAGTGGGTCGAGCCAGCAGTGGGTGCGGGGGCGGGGGCGAGGAGGAGGCATCTCCGTACTGCGACGCATGCGGGAGCATGTTTGACTGCATGAACAGCGGCAGCGAGGTGGGTGCATTTTTTTTTCCCTGATTTATATGGCAGCATGTTGACGGCATGGACCCTTGCGGTGGGGTGGGTGGGTTGTCGGGGCGCGACGGGTAGATGCTGGCACACGGGCGCACATTGCAGGTGCAACTCATAATGTTGTGAGCCCAACCACTAGCCTTAGTCAATCCTTGAGGCACGAATTGGTGGGTTAGGGGGCTGACCGCTCGTTTGCCCACTGGTTCACGTGCCGGCCCACCACCCCATCGATGGTCCCGTGGCCATGCACCCAAATGCCAACCAGTCGCGTCGCTATGCACCCAAATGCCAACCAGTCGCGTCGCTATGCACCCAAATGCCAACCAGTCGCGTGGCCATGCACTCAAATGCCAAGCAATCGCCGGCTTACCAGCCGCCCACAGGTCCTGAACACGGGGACTTTGGCTCTCCCTCCAACGACTTCAAGACACCGAACCGCCAGCGAGTGTGGTCGTGACCCAACGGCTATGCAACCCAACCATGCACGCAAACCGACCATGCATGCAAACCAACCATGCACGCAAATCAACCATGCACGCAAACCAACCATGCACGCAAACCAACCATGCACGCAAACCAACCCACCGCTCATTGTATGGCTGCGCACGCTCACGATCGCCCGAACCTCCCCCCGCTCTCCCCCGCCTCACCAATAACCCCTGGCATGAGATGCAAGGCCATGAGATGAAAGGCCAAGGTGTTGAGCCGAGCGTTTTGTCATCAAGACGATCCCTTCATCAAGATGACCTGGCCCTTCATTGGCCGCACCATCGGGCGAGTGTTAAGCCAGGATGAAGGCTGGAATGAGGGCCAGAATGAAAACTGGTTTTGGAGTGTTCTGGTAGTAGAGTAGCTGCTGAAGGTTTAGTTAGATTGTCTGTACAGGGCATGAATGCGGCATGCGTTGGCACGGTCAAGCGTCCATGAGACAACAAGCGCTGGCCAGAGAAATATGCATGAGGCAAGCAGCGCAGGCCTCAAAACTGGAAGACTCGCCTGGCGCACATGGATGGTGACCCGCGCAAGCATAGGTTCTGGGAATCCAGAAGCAGGGGAAGGTCTTCCCGACCGATGAGCCTTTTTGCCGCGTGGGAGAATAAGGTAGCCTGTCCCATGGGGCATCTGCCCTATCGCATCGTGGGAGAATAAGGTAGCCTGTCCCGTGGGGCATCTTCCCTATCGCATCGTGGGACAATAAGGTAGCCTGTCCCATGGGGCAGGACGTCAGCGATGGGGTGATGACCCACCTGCCCTAAAGCATGCTTCGTCCAACAGCATAAGGGTAAAGCACGCTTCGTCCAACAGCATAGGGGGTAACACTACTGCAGAGACTGGTCATATATATGGATCGCCATGTACTCGTGTTCGCTGCCTCACACTGGGGGCCTATAGATACTAGTACACATGGATCGCCGTGTACTCGTGCTCGCTGCCTCACACTGGGGGCCTACAGATACTAGTACACATGGATCGCCGTGTACTCGTGTTCGCTGCCTCACACTGGGGGCCTACAGATACTAGTACACATGGATCGCCGTGTACTCGTGTTCGCTGCCTCACACTGGGGGCCTATAGATACTAGTACACATGGATCGCCGTGTACTCGTGCTCGCTGCCTCACACTGGGGCCTACAGATACTAGTACACATGGATCGCCGTGTACTCGTGCTCGCTGCCTCACACTGGGGGCCTACAGATACTAGTACACATGGATCGCCGTGTACTCGTGTTCGCTGCCTCACACTGGGGGCCTACAGATACTAGTACACATGGATCGCCGTGTACTCGTGCTCGCTGCCTCACACTGGGGGCCTATAGATACTAGTACACATGGATCGCCGTGTACTCGTGCTCGCTGCCTCACACTGGGGTCCTATAGATACTAGTACACATGGATCGCCGTGTACTCGTGCTCGCTGCCTCACACTGGGGGCCTATAGATACTAGTACACATGGATCGCCGTGTACTCGTGCTCGCTGCCTCACACTGGGGTCCTATAGATACTAGTACACATGGATCGCCGTGTACTCGTGCTCGCTGCCTCACACTGGGGTCCTATAGATACTAGTACACATGGGTCGCCGATCGGTTGCTTTACCAATCACAGACCAACCATTGACCGAGATCTCTGGACGATGCTCAGAGCATCAAACCCTGGGTAATAGAATTCCGGACCTTCGCTATCGTTGGGAGGACCTTCCCCATCCTTCCTTCCCATCCTTGGAATCTATTCACACATTGTAAACCCGTCGTCACTGTATCTGCAATACTCACAATCCTACCACCATGCACCATGGGCCCTGCTCTCCTTCGCCCCCCCACACCCCATCTTCCCCACACCACACCACACCACCCTTCCCCCCCCCCCTCACCCTCCCCCCAACCCCCCCTCCCCCCCCTCCCCAGGTGCCCATCATATCCTGCGACGACGCGTCCTGCGGCCGCGGCTACCACCTGGACTGCATCTCCCCGCTGCCGTCATTTGTCCCGGACGGGGCCTGGTTCTGCCCCCGATGCGTCGCCGCCGCGCCCCCCGGTTCCCACATAGCCCGAGCGGTCGCCGCCATGGCGGCCGCGGCGGCCACGGTGACGGCGGCGGCCGCGGCGAGCGGGTCCCCTGCGGGCGCCAGCGAGTACTTGGTGGGCAGCCCTCGGGCGCCTCCGCCGGCATGGAACTGTAGGTTTCCTTTTTGCGCCGTGCAATGTCAGGTTTCCTTTGTGCAACGTGCAATGGTAGGTTTTCTTTCTGTGCCGTGCAATGTCAGGTTTCCTTTTTGCACAGTGCAATGCCAGGGTTTCTTTTTGCACTGTGCAATGGTAGGTTCTCTTTTTGCAACTTGCGACTGTAGTTTTTTTTTGTGCCGCCGGCGTGTAGATTTTTTTGTGCCGCCGGTGTGTAGGTTTTCATTTGCCGCCGACGTGGACCTGTACCTCTCATGGTACTTGGCGTATGTGTTGTTACATCATACTTGTCTTCAGGTTTGTTGCCTTGCAGGCCTTCTTGAAGGTATCGTTTCTGGTTGTTGTAGGTTGGTTTGGTGGGGTCCCCTTTCAGGGTTTTTGATTTTTTTTTACTTCTAACCTCTTAGGTATTTTTGCACATCGTGTGGCATGGCATGAATTTGACCTCTTGCAGGTCTTTTGCTGCAGTTGCATGTCCTGTCGATTCCTTTGTAGCTGCCTGGGTCTGTTTGTCTCTCGCTCCTGGTGGCAGCTGTTATGATGGTAGTGATGAAAATTAGTAAGCAAATAAATAAGTACCTGGACGTGCATTGGGGAAAGTGTAGTTGGTATCCGGTTGAGTGGCCAACACACCCCGGCTAACCCCACCCTGTATAACCCGCACGGAATGCCTGGTGTCATTGCCATGTTAACTCGCGCTAGGCTGTACCACACGGGCGGAGGTTGGGGAGCGGGGTGGGGTGGGGTGGGGGGGCAGTACTGGTGTGTGAGCCCACCCGTGCACCGCTCCGGTTGAGGGTGCCGGTGCGAGGTTTGATCGCCCCATCCTATCCTCCCTTGTTCTGCCCTGACTGTCTGGGTGTCCTGCTCTAGTCAGCAGCAGCGGGTAAATTAGTATGAGTAAGTAACTACATGAATAAGCAAGCAAGCATGGGTAAGTCAGTGAGTTAGCAAATAAAGGTTAAGTTAGTAATCAAGCAAGGTAAGGGTATGTGAGTACTGAGTAGGTCAGCAAATAAGGGGGTAAGTGAGTAAGCAAATAATGGGGTAAGTGAGTAAGCAAATAACAGTAAGTGAGTACTGCAGCAGCAGTGCGTAGCGTCAATTATGCAGTGTCATGTGTGCATGTACTGTCCATAGGCTGGCCATTGGCGGGTTTTGATCTTGTTTGCAGGGTTTCGCTTCTGGCAGCCATGTGTAAAATAGCGTGTTACTAGCCTCATGCGCTGGTGGTCGGGGTCAGCGCTTTGTCCCTATTGTGTGTGTGTCTTGAAGTGGCTGCTCCGCGGCTGGTGCTGAATTTGTTGGTAATGTCGGTGAGGTGCTGACGCTCATGTGGACAATGCGCGAGCGGCTTGGCCTGAGCTTAACAAGGTTTTGCTGCCGAACCTGGTTTGTGCCGAACCCAGGTGACGCCAATGACGGTCATGCTGATGATCATCATGCCACCCTTCCTAACTCGATTCCTCCTACCTCAATCCCTGCTACCATTCTTGCTTTTTATACGGGCGGTCATTCCACCTGCAGGTGCTCTGCTGAGCCTTGTGGCGTGCGTGCGGCGCGTGTCCTGCGCTGCGGCGGCCGCCAGCGGGAGCAGCGGCGCGCTGTCACAGGAGTCGCAGCTGACCATCCCCCACCGTGTGCTGGAGCGCGTGCCTGAAGGGGAGCTCTACGCTTACACTAAGCAGCTGCTCACGGTCGGCAACTCGTATATAGTGACCCCCAAGTGGGGCAGCAAGCTGCATGCGTGCTCCACCCTGGCCACGTTTTTCCGCATGATGTACCGCATGCGCCGGAGAAAGGGCATGCCCACGGACGTCCCGGTCACTTGAGAGCTTCCAGTAACCTTTACTAATGAGAGTATTAGGCTACATGAAAGCTAGCATATGTAACGTAGGTAACATAGGCCCTTTCTGAACATCACTGTAATTACGTCAGTCTTTCATTTGCATGGAAGTTGGAAGGCAGCCACACACACATTTTGAAGGCCTGTAAGTCGGTGAAAAAATGGCTTTATATTTCCAATTTCAAAGTTTTGCGCAAATCTAGGCAAAAGGAAGGTCGTGGGGCCGCGGAACAGCGGAAAGGCAACCAATAAGGGCGCGACATGCGACGCGGCATTTTTGTTGACTGTTAAGGCGTTCGACACGATCCTCTGGAAGGCTCTTTGGGCCTCCTAGCTCTGGATCGCGTGCCACCGGCTAGCATGTTTATTGCTACCATTCGCCGGCTGTATGAGCTTCTAGAGATCACAGGCAACTTAGTGCGGACTGCGGAAGGCACCACCCCACCATTCCCCCTTCACCACGGGGTGTGGCACGGTCATTGTGTCCTGTCCCCATGTATATCTGTGATCCTTGCATGTCTGTGTCAGATTACTATTAATTTCTTCAGGGTTATTCTCCCAGTTATCGGGTTTTTCCTTATGTTGCATGCCCATCTCACCTCCGTAATCTATCATTCTCAATGATTATATATCCTCGTAAATGGGTATTTCCTCGTAAATGGTGAGAGAGCGATCGCAGCAATGGTGCTCACCACTAGACACTCCCGGCCAGTTAGGCTAGAAACACATGCCCTGATCAAGCATGCTGTTTCCGGCCCCACCGTCTAGGTCATCTAGTCGCTCCACACGTAAGCCAGCCATAATTTCAATGCACAAGGATACACATTTCCATCACCATTCATCTTCATCATCCTGAACGACTCGAAAACGCGGAAAAGATAACGGCAGGCTCGAGCTACCATGGTCCGGATTCTCCCGATTTCTGGCCTGCGCTGGTTGTCTCTTTGATATATCTGTACGTTCATTATTGCCGTTGATCACGTCATGCGCCAGGCACGCGTGCGCGCTTTAATTACCGCTCTAGCTTAAGGGGCTCGAGCCTGGCTTGGACATCCTTAACGATCGCGAATATGGCGGCGGTGGCCCTGGCTACCGCCTGTCCGACCGGCCTGATTTATGCGGATGATACCACCCTCATCGAGCACCCCGAGCACATTCAGACCTGGCTGAACTGTTTGGGCTTGGAGGCGCAAGCGGTGGGGTAATTGGAGATTAGTGTCAAAACTGAGGCGATGGTGATTGGGGCTACCAGCTCCCCGCCGAGGCCCCGGCTGCTAGACGGGACGGAGGTCCCGTTCTGTGATCGCTTCAAACTGCTGGGGAGCATGCTCCCCGACACCGCTGACGATGTGGACATGCGCATCGGCCCAGTGGCCTGGGCTAGGCTTCGTTTGCTCACAACCTACTGGCACTCGAAGGACCTGGGCGAGCACCGGCGCAAGCGAATGCTCTTCAAGGTCCTCGTCCTCACGGTGCTTACGTATGGCGCCGCGAGGCATGGACACTCACGGACACACTGGCCGCCAAGCTGGACAGCACGCCATTACAGGATGAGGGGGGCCTAGGCCTCTCTGTGATTTGGAAGAAGATGATGGACAAGGCCAAGTGGGACCAGGTCATTGAGGACAACGAGCCCCCCCCAGTGGGGAAGCGCCCGCGTGTGCAATCCCGTGGGAGGCACGCCAGACAGCTCCCCTAGCTAGGGCAGCGTGCGGCTGTCTAGATAGATGTTGTAGTTGGAGTGCTGTTAGATAGATGTAGTATGTAGCCGATGTAGATAGATTAGACCGGTAGGACTGTTTGCACCCATCCATCCATCCATCCATCCATCCATCCATCCATCCATCCATCCATCCATCCATCCATCCATCCATCCATCCATCCATCCATCCATCCATCCATCCATCCATCCATCCATCCATCCATCCATCCATCCATCCATCCATCCATCCATCCATCCATCCATCCATCCATCCATCCATCCATCCATCCATCCATCCATCCATCCATCCATCCATCCATCCATCCATCCATCCATCCATCCATCCATCCATCCATCCATCGGGGTTAATGCTCCGTGACTCCCCAACGGGAGCACGAGTCTAATTAATTAATTAATTAATTTACAGGATGCTTCGACAGGTCCTGAATGTCTAGGGTTTTCCACACATAGGTCATTAGAGTCTTTGAATCAAGGTATGCCTCGCATTTCGGACAAGATTAGGCAGCGTAGGATAGCGTTTGTCGGACATCTTGCTCGCACCAGTCAGGTAGATACCGCATGCAGTTGGTCTGGCCGGCCCCCAGCGGCTTGGCCTACCAGGGCGGCACATCCTGATCTGGCCGGCCTGGCCCCAAGGACATTCCTAGAAAGCTGGGTAAACCTGCCATGAACTACACACGGATGTTGCTGGCCGACCTAGTGGTCCCAGCTCAGTTTGAACATCACATATTCACTCCCTCTCTCTTGCTTGGACTGCTATGCAGAACAAGAAAAGGTGGCAGAAGATTGTCCAGGCTCACACGCCAGCCCCTGTGGCCGGGCAAGCCCCCCCCCCCAAGCGGAAGGGGCGCTTTGCTGAGTAGAGTAGTTAGGATTTTCTAGACTAGATAGCTTAGAGTTAGCTTAGTTCGGTTCCGCGGCTTCGCCCCCCTCCATCCATCCAGCAAGGAATATGTGCTTCATGATCTCCCAACAAAGTCATGTTATAATTTATTTATTTTTCTTAATGCCCCTCCTCAGGGATATGTGCTACATGTACTCCCAACGGAGACATGTTTCAATTTAATTTTTTATTTATGAAAGAGGATACACATTTCCATCACCATTCATCTTCATCATCCTGAACGACTCGAAAACGCGGAAAAGATTACGGCAGGCTCGAGCTACCATGGTCCGGATTCTCCCGATTTCTGGCCTGCGCTGGTTGTCTCTTTGATATGTTGTCCCCAATTCTAAAGCTCTCAAATCTAAAAAAATAAATCTTAGACCTGTGAAAATTTTGCAAGAGTTTCCACGTATTTTGGATTCGCCTTGCGGCACTTCTGCCGCAAGGGCTGCACATTATAATTAAAAAGTTAAACTATAACATGACTCCGTTGGGAGATCATGTAGCACATACATAAGGGCCACATGCATGCAAGGCCGCAAGCCCTATCTTACGGACCACACCTACCCGGACGTACTACCTGCGGACTGCGCTCGAAACGACGCAGCACCATGCACTCGGTGCATCGGCGGCGTGCGCGGTCGGTGTCCTCCCGCGCGTCGAGGCTCGACGTTGGTAGGATATTGCGCACATGTGCAGTACTGAATGCCATCCTAGTACTGCGGCCTGATGCGGCCCTAATGGCCCATGCACCAGCTGCAATAATTTTTAATTAAGGAGGGCCGCGTATTCCGCAAGCCCTTGATTAATTAATTACTTATTGTACACGTGACTGCGTCATGTGAGCAATTAAAGATGCATGGGTGCATACGTGCCTCTGCCGCCAATTGTTGTTAATTGTGAATAGCATTCAGTTATTAGGAGTGTCTGATCAGAATATAGACTCGTACTAAATAATCAGAACTAAATAATCAGTGATCAGAATAGACTCGTACTAAATAATGCTACCTTGTGATCTCGACAATATGCCCGGGCCACATGTCACCCACGCACATTTCAGCATTACGGTGCGCACCCACAGTTATGCCAGACTCTCCTCGTGAGTAGTTTATTATGCCGGCAGCTGTGGCTTGCCTCCGGGCATGAGGGAAGACGGGTGTCTCTGACCCCTTCCCAGCCAGTGTGCAACATACAGGGATGAAAAGCACTTCAACTCTGTATTCTTGTGCTCCGTGACTCCCCAGCAGGAGCTCGTGTCTATAATGAATTCTGATCAGAATAATGAATTAATTAATTGTGAGACAACTAATCCTAAATTCGTGCTAATTCGTGGGTCCCCAACGGAACCGTGTGATAGTTACCTGCATGAAATCGACTTGGCAAGTGAGTTGAAAGACAAAAGGTTTTGCCCACAATAAATAAGTACAACTTGCACATTTAGCCTACTGCCTGCATGTCAATATATACTCGACATTCTAATACCTACATTCACCTTTGTGCACCCATGGCATTACTTCTTTTTCCACCTTGCGATGTATTGCGATATTTGTTCAGCGATTGACTCTGCTGAATGATTCTTTCCAAAGAACGTGACAAAGTTCCCCTCTGGATCAAGCAAATACCTGCAAATGACATGCACAGTGTGGCAAGCGATCGGTTGCCAAACTGACTTAAGAAAGGGCAAAAGACCGAGCGATAAGCGGGGAGGGGGTGAGGCACACAACCGGGATGTCTCGTCTCGTCTCGCTGACAAAAACACAAACTGGTGCCCATCAAGAGGCCATCACGTGCCCGAAGGGGCACTGCACAAATACAACACGGATAATAAGGCGCGCACCCACATGAAAGGGGAGGGGCCTAAAGAAGGGACTACACGAATTTTACCACATGGTCGGTATGTCGCCCGTATAACAATGGGGTATCTAAGGAGAATGTTCCTGACGATGGAGTGGATAAGAGTACATGAACATGAGAACGTCGTAAAGACAACAAGGACCACCCACAAGACAATGGAGTGGTCTAGTGCTATGGTAGTATAGTACATAAAGGGCATCCAGGTGACGGTGGAGTTGATCGAGATAAAGCTATATCAAGATATAGCTCGATAGATCCAGATAAAGATATACAGATCGAGATATAGGTATATAAAGGCTGGTTGTCTAATTGATATTAAGGGCACCCCCAAGGCGATGGAGTGGTCCAAAACTATGTAGGTGTAGAAAGAGCATTCCCAAGGCGATGGAGTGGTCCAAAACTATGTAGGTGTAGAAAGGGCACCCCCAAGGCGATGGAGTGGTCCAAAACTATGTAGGTGTAGAAAGAGCATTCCCAGGCGATGGAGTGGTCCAAAACTATGTAGGTACAGAAAGAGCACCAACAAAGCGATGGAGTGGTCCAAAACTATGTAGGTGTAGAAAGAGCATTCCCAAGGCGATGGAGTGGTCCAAAACTATGTAGGTATAGAAAGAGCACTAACCAAGCGATGGAGTGGTCCAAAACTATGTAGGTACAGAAAGAGCATTCCCAAGGCGATGGAGTGGTCCAAAACCATGTAGGTATAGAAAGAGCACTAACAAGGCCATGGAGTGGTCCAAAACTATGCAGGTGTAGAAAGAGCACCCACATGACGATGGAGTGGTCGATGAGGTAATCGTCGCTGCTGGCACCCGCCTCACTGGCCTTGACGTAGTAGACTCGGTAGGCGCGCGCGGCTGCCTTGACCTGATCGGGTGAGCCGGTCAACCCGATGAGGCGCGGGTGGAACTCTGGCGATGTGGCCATGTCGGCAGCAGGCACACGCATGGGGTGCCATACGCACGCATCATTCCCGGGCATAAGGAAAGTGCACGCCAAGAGCAGGTCGGGAGTGACAAACGCCAGCAGCCACGCATGACGGGGGAGGCAAACACGAGCAACCTTGCACAACCATCATGGCAACGGCTAGGGATCGGGGTCATGCGCCGAACATGAGCTGGGAACTGGGCATAGAAGCATTCCTGAACACAAGGAATGCTTCTACAGGAACAGGAACGAAGGGACAGGATGCCTCACAAAGCGACCTATCAGTCGGGGGCAGGCCCCGCCCTCATTACGGCGGTACGGCAATCCGTCAAGAACTTGCCACACGCGATGTCACACATAAGCCAGCATGTGAGCATCACAAACGAACCAAGCCATGAGCATCACATACAAACCCTGACAGGGAGACCCGTGGCTGAGGACAGAAGCACCAGCATGTCGGTGACGACTCACCTCACCTACCTTTCACCCAGTCGCGCAACACTCGCCCTTCCCTCGCTCCTCCACCCATCTGGCACATCCAATTTCCCCACCCGCCTTGCACCCACTCATCCGCCCACCTTTTCACCCACTGGCCCGCCCAACTTTCACCCACCCACCTGCCCGCCCGCCCGCCCACCCGCCCACCCGCCCGCCTGCCCACCCGCCCGCCCGCCCGCCCGCCCCCCCGCCACCACCACCACCCACCCCCCGCCCGCCCACCCGCCCGCCCGCCCACCCACCCACCCACCCACCACCCACCCACCCACCCACCCACCCACCCACCACCCACCCACCCACCCACCACCCACCCACCCACCCACCCACCACCCACCCACCCACCCACCCACCCACCCACCCACCCACCCACCCACCCACCACCCACCCACCCACCCACCCACCCACCCACCCACCCACCCACCCACCCACCCACCCACCCACCCACCCACCCACCCACCCACCCACCCACCCACCCACCCACCCACCCACCCACCCAACCAACCACCCACCCACCCACCCACCCACCCACCCACCCACCCACCCACCTTTAACCCACTCGCGCACGTGCTCTACCGAGTCCCGCTCAGGGTCCACCGAGATGAAGACAGGGGTCACCTGGTAGTGCGTCTGCTTCTCTGCACGGCCACACACGGAGTAGCACGCGCACAAGTGGGTGTCCGGACCGTTTCCACGCAAACAGCGACCAGCCATGCGCATGAGCCGAGGAATCGGACTTGGTGCTTACTCTGCTCATGGCGCACACAATTTCCGGTCGTAGCGTGGCAGCGTTGGCATGTTATGCGGTGGGGTTGGATTATGAAAATGTTGTATCCGCTGCATGGCATGTTCTGGCGTGTCGCGGTATGTGATGGCATGTGATGGCATGTGATGGCATGTGGTGGCATGTGATGGCATGTGATGGCATGTGATGGCATGTGATGGCATAGATGGCATATGATGGCATGAGATGGCTTGAGATGGCATGTGCTGGCATGAGATGGCATGTGATGGCATGTGCTGGCATGAGATGGCATGTGCTGGCATGAGATGGCATGGGATGGCATGGGTTGGCATGTGATGGCATGTGATGGCATGTGATGGCATGTGGTGGCATGTGATGGCATCGTACTTGTTTCTTGAGGGGGATGTGCCACCAATCGCTGGCTTCCGATCGCCATCATCATCATGGCAGCGACACATGTTCGACCGTGACATCATCATCATTGGTACCGACACACGTTCGAGCGTAAGGATGACATCATCATGGGAAGCGACACGCGTTCATCCGTAAGGATGACATCATCATGGGGGTTGGCTTGCAAAGCCGTTGTCAACCACCCCCTTGGAGGTTGTCATGCGAAGCGGCGCAGTACACACCGATGATGGCAAACACTGGCACCCACTGCTGCTGTCGAGCGCATCCACAAACAAGGCACTCAGCACACCACCCACTGCCAGCAAACACCAACTACTTCCACGGCATGCACATTATAACTGCCAGCACACGCACCGATGATGTGCACTCACACTGCTGGCGTACACAGCAATGATGCGTACGCCAGAAAATTTCACTGTTAGCGGAAAGGGGTTAGCTTGCCAGGCCGTAGGACTGTCACTTCCACCACACGCACCGACGATGCGCACTGCCACCCAAGAAATTAAGAAAATAAGTAGCCCAAATTAAATGAGCGAATAAGAACATCCAAGCTTCCACCGCACAAACTGATGATGCGCACTAGTTAACAACCACGCCACGCACCGATGATGTCGAGCGCGTCGGCCAGCTTTAGCAGCTCGTCAGGACAAATGTCCGGGCAGTGTGTAAATCCAAAATAGAGCACGCTGAACTTGCCCAGCAGGTCCTTCTCGGTGAAACCCTTGCCATTGTGGTCAGTCAGCGTGAATGGGCCCCCTATGGCGGCTGTGCCCACCGACTTTTCCGCTAGTTTGGCCGCACTCACTGCAGGGGGGGGGAAGGGGGGGGACAGGTGGGTTTGGAAAGGGGGGGGTGAAAACAGGCAGGGGTGAACAGGTAGAGGTGGGCATGCAGGTTTGGGCAGGGGGGCTTGATTAGGGGGGGATGCATCGACGGCCGGTAGGCAATAGCGGAGGCGGCAAACCGTGCACTTGGCAGGATGAGCTTAGCTTGAAACCCACCATTTAAAACTTTAAATATTTCAAGGAAACCAGTCATTGTAAGAAAATTGATTATTTGAAGCCACCAGATTATTTAAAACCATGCTCCCAGCCAAATGGACAGAACCCACCATTCCTGGAGGAGGGTGGCAAGCAGTGTTTCTAGTCGTGTGACGAATGCGTCACGGGGCTTACGCGCCAGTTCTTAACTGGCAAGGAGAACACGGTCCGGGAGTAGATACGGGGGCCAGGAGGGGGAGATAGGGGGGACGGGAGGCCACACAGCATTGAAATGCCTGGAAAAGGGAGGAGGGCAAGGGATACATGCCGACGTGAGGGCGACGAGGGGATGCATGACCATCGATCTATCCATGTAGCATGGCATCCCTCGCGTCGATGACGGTAGGCTAGGCACGCAAAGTAAGGCCTTGCATTTCACTTTAAGCTGCGGGGAAGCCGGTGGCCAAAGGGAGGGGACACCAGCCGGCGGCCAAAGGGAGGGGACACCAGCCGGCGGCCAAAAGGAGGGGACACCAGCGGGCGGCCAAAGGGAGGGGACACCAGCCGGCGGCCAAAGGGAGAGAATCCCAGCCGGAGCCAGCACCGAATGACTTGTGGCATCGTAGGCTGTAACGCTGGTAAAGATTCGTGGCATCGCTGTAGCCCGACACCTGGCAAACTAGGCGCGGGCAGCGGAGTTTCTACCGGTGGTGGCGAACAATCTGAGCCTCTCATGGGGCAGTCACGTCGCTAAGTTCCGAGGGAAACGCCCATGAGGGAAAAGGGGGCATCCGCGGTCATGCGTCCCAGCTAGGAGGGGATGTCATGGCAAACCTTTAGCCTTGTGGGGCAACGACCCCAACCGTCTTACTCAGATAAAGCCCAACCACAACGCTAATGGATTACGGATAACAACAAGGAGATCCCAACCAGATAAAACGAGGAGAGCTCATGGACCATCAACAGCCAACAGCCATGGAGAAACAAACGCGCCAAACGCCCACTCACACATTGCATGAGCCCCCCCCCTAAGGATCTCCTGAAATATCTTATCTCCTTAAATATATTATCCCCTTAACCAACTCTCTTCTCTGCACCCTTCACCCCAGTCACCCTCCCACACACACCCAACCCCAGCCCCCACCTCAGTCCCCCGTCCCCCCCCCAACCTGAACTTCCTCCCCACCCACCCACAACTCTCCCAGAATGAGTGCCCTCAACCCCCCTCACCTGCCATCTTCTTCCCCTTAAATTAAATGTAATGGTAGCAAGCAGCCGCACCTGCCATCTTCTTCCCCTTGAGGTAATCGTAGCAAGCAATCGCACCTGCCATCTTCTTCCCCTTGAGGTAATCGTAGTAAGCAACCAGGCCGGCCGCGGTGCAGAGCAGCAGTGCCGCACTCGCCCAGTTGACGGGCTGAGGGAGGGGAGGGGAGGGGAGGGGAGGGGAGGGGAGGGGAGGGGAGGGGAGGGGAGGGGAGGGGAGGGGAGGGGGAGGGGAGGGGAGGGGAGGGGAGGGAGGGGAGGGGAGGGGAGGGGAGGGGAGGGAGGGGAGGGGAGGGGAGGGGAGGGGAGGGGAGGGAGGGGAGGGGAGGGAGGGGAGGGAGGGAGGGGAGGGAGGGGAGGGGAGGGGAGGGAGGGAGGGAGGGGAGGGGAGGGGAGGGGAGGAGGGGAGGAGGGGAGGGGAGGGGAGGGGAGGGAGGGGGGAGGGGGGGAGGGGAGGGGAGGGGAGGGAGGGGAGGGGAGGGGAGGGGAGGGGAGGGGAGGGGAGGGGAGGGGAGGGGAGGGAGGGGAGGGAGGGGAGGGGAGGGGAGGGGAGGGGAGGGGAGGGAGGGGAGGAGGGGAGGGAGGGAGGGGAGGGGAGGGGAGGGAGGGAGGGGAGGGGAGGGGAGGGGAGGGGAGGGGAGGGAGGGGAGGGGAGGGGAGGGGAGGGGAGGGAGGGGAGGGGAGGGGAGGGGAGGGAGGGGGGGGGGGAGGGGAGGGGAGGGGGAGGGAGGGGAGGGAGGGGAGGGGAGGGGAGGGGAGGGGAGGGGAGGGGAGGAGAAGGCACGGAGAATAGCATGAGCACGGGGGGGGGGGGGAATAACAGAAGCGCGGTAGGGCAACACGAGCCCTACCGTGCCGAGGTTTAGGGATTGAGTGTGATGGTCAAGTAAAACACATTATATGCTGTCGGTTGTCCATGGAGCACAGGGGTCGCTATCCAAGGGGCGGAGGGCACGGCAGGATACGAGCGATGCATGCGGCTATGGATGCTTACGACATTCTTCCAAAACTAGATAGAAGTTGGCTTTGGATGCTTACAACATCCCACTGCAACTCCCTGAGAGTCCTCCCCATTGCCGGACACCTCCCCCTAGAGCTTGGTGGCTTACGGCGCTGGCTTTAGGTGGCGGCTCATGACAGTGGCAAACCACATTCTGAGCAAGCAAAAGTGAAGCATTGGGTGACAAAGGCATCGTCCAAGAACCATTGACCTCGATAGGAACAGTAACCCTAAAACCGTTACCCTAAACAGATACGACGGCTTTATACTGGACTTCAAAGCGACCAAAGCAAGTCAATCTGTCACCCCATTCCATGCCTCTGTTCAGGAAACCCCCCCAAGGGATGACCTACATATTGGGCCTCGCCACTTGAAAACTAGAGGCTCTTGGTGAGTCCATAGGGGGCACGATCCGCCAGGCCAGAGCATGTGCGTGGCATTCGAACCTTAGATTCTAACCCCTAGCCCCTAGCCCCTAGCCCCTGGCCCCTGGCCCCTGGCCCCTGGCCCCTGGCCCCTGCCGCCAGGCGCCTGGCGCTGGCCCTTGGCCCTTGGCCCTTGGCCCCTGGCCCCTGGCCCCTGGCCCCTGGCCCCTGGCCCCTGGCCCCTGGCCCCTGGCCCCTGGCCCCTGGCCCCTGGCCCCTGGCCCCTGGCCCCTGGCCCCTGGCCCCTGGCCCCTGGCCCCTGGCCCCTGGCCCCTGGCCCTTGGCCCCTGGCCCCTGGCCCCTGGCCCCTGGCCCCTGGCCCCTGGCCCCTGGCCCCTGGCCCCTGGCCCCTGGCCCCTGGCCCCCGCCCCTGGCCCCTGGCCCCCGCCCCTGGCCCCTGGCCCCTGGCCCCTGGCCCCTGGCCCCTGGCCCCTGGCCCCTGGCCCCTGGCCCCTGGCCCCTGGCCCCTGGCCCCTGGCCCCTGGCCCCTGGCCCCTGGCCCCTGGCCCCTGGCCCCTGGCCCCTGGCCCCTGGCCCCTGGCCCCTGGCCCCTGGCCCCTGGCCCCTGGCCCCTGGCCCCTGGCCCCTGGCCCCTGGCCCCTGGCCCCTGGCCCCTGGCCCCTGGCCCCAGGCCCCTGGCCCCTGGCCCCTGGCCCCTGGCCCCTGGCCCCTGGCCCCAGGCCCCTGGCCCCTGGCCCCTAGCCCCTAGCCCCTAGCCCCTAGCCCCTGGCCCCTAGCCCCTAGCCCCTAAACAGTGCGTGGTGTTGGAACCCGAGACTCTACACCAGAACCCAAAGCCCTGGACTCTACACCAGAACCCAAAGCCCTGGACTCTACGCCAGAACCCAAAGCCCTGGACTCTACACCAGAACCCAAAGCCCTGAACTCTACACCAGAACCCAAAGCCTTGGACTCTACACCAGAACCCAAAGCCCTGGACTCTACACCAGAACCCAAAGCCCTGGACTCTACACCAGAACCCAAAGCCTTGGACTCTACACCAGAACCCAAAGCCTTGGACTCTACACCAGAACCCCAAGCCCTGGACTGTACACCAGAACCCCCAAAGCCCTGGCCTCTACACCAGAACCCAAAGCCTTGGACTCTACACCAGAACCCAAAGCCCTATACCCTTGACCATACAAATGCAGAGCCTTACAACCCGAAATGTGGATGCAAATAGGGCTGCCACACGGCCCAGCTTGCGCACAACAACAACAACAACAACAACAACAACAACAACAACAACAACAACAACAACAACAACAACAACAACAGGTCGCGATCTCCTCAGGTTCGGACCAAACGTCAAAAAGGTCATTTGCCTTGTGCCGCTCAAGAGCAACCAAAGGGTGGCCCTCGCGATGCCTAGCCCTCTAATCTTCTTCTTGTCATCTTGTTCTGATCTTGTTCTTGTTTGTCCTCTCCTCTCTTTCTTGTTATCTCGTTCTAATCGAGTTCTTGTTTGTGCTCTCATCTCGTTCTTGTGACATCCTAGGGCTCCTGTGTGGCATGAATGGTAACCATTATAGCAACGTGGCCACCACATAGAACAACACTATCGTATATCCTATGTATTACACTATACCGTATATTGTATTAGTATTACCGTATATTATGTGACGATTGTATCAGATGAGCTAGTATACTGGACAAAAGACTTGGACCATTCCCCTTGTCAGGACAGTGTAGTAAGCTGACCTTACCTCGTGGCAAGTTCCCAGAGGAAGCCTGATGGAACACAGGCACCAACCCTTGTTGGCACCATTATGGGCCCACTACGCTTAAACTTGCTTTCGTTCATTTAGTCATGTTCATTCCAGTGAGGTCGCCATGGCAACCCCATACATGGCAATTCCAGCGACCCCACCCAACCTTCGCAACGCCGGATGACAGCCATGCCGTGCAAGTATCAAACATGGCATAGGCCTGGAGGGCACGTGCACGGGCGGTCAGACCCAGAGACATGCACCGGCTCACATCTATCCAGCACACACGCGCAGCTGCTGTGAGAGAGCGATGGAAATCGACCCACGAAACGGAGGAGTTGACCCCCGAAGCCTCGTGCACGCGGGGACGCCCGAGAGCGTATATCAGCGCATGATCGCGAGGGATTCGAACGCGAGGGATGGCTAGCGTTTACCATTTTGACTGGGCGTAAAGCGTCATGCCTATTCCTGCATTTGCATCCTTACCGACTTCCTCCATCGCGGCGGGGGTGCCTGCGACCCTTTCCCCGCTGTCTCTTCTTTCCCAGCTTGCGCCGGTTCCGTGGCCGCTTGTGTTGCAGCCGGTGTATCGCCCACGGTTGTGGCCGTGGCCGACAGCCCGCGACACTGAACGAGGCAGGTTTATTTCACCGACCAATGCGGTCAAAAGGTCACATTATTATGGGGCAAGTAGATACATCCATGTGCGCAACATCGTGCTTGCGAGAAAGACGTCAGAGCGTCAACATACTAACCAGGAATGGTGGACCCATCATTGGAATTCGGCGGAGCTCCCCAGAACGCATACGGAAAACCGAGGACTCCGCGCCAAGCCCTCTCCAAGCGGCCGATGCCAACGATGGCAGCGTGCGTGCCATAATTTTGGCAAACCAGGGACAGACGCCAAACTAGTGTCGACAACAGCACCGGGTAGTCCTACCTTACGCACCCCACCGTGGCGAAATGGCGACTGGAGGCTGAGAAAGCAAGAAAATAATGCCAAGTCCCTACTTTACAACAAAAAACCCAAACATAAATTCTACCTGTTCTAACCCAACAGCATTCCTCGCTACTCCTTGTATACAGCTGTTATGGGGGTATTTGGGACTATTCCTCCCCTCAATAAATTACGTACACCTTGCCCACTGCCCACACAGCGAAGTGCGTCATCGCTACAGAACAGACACCGTGTCATTTTTCTTTGCACGCATGTGACAGCATTTCCGTCGGGGCCTAATGCCGTCATTTCCCGCGCGATGGTAAGATTTTCAACTAGCGTTGCTGGCACTGCCGTACCGCATACTGTACGTTTGGGCCACTATAGATCTCTGCTGCCCTTGGGCGGCGCGGGAAACAACAACAACAACAACAACGTTTGGGCGCTCGGCCACTATAGATTCTCTGCTGCCCATGTGCGGCGTGGGACACAACAACAACAACAACAACAACAACAACAATGCACATCTATCCCACCCATTTACTCTCCCAACGTTTTACGACCGTCAGATGGGTGAATCTGACGGACGGACGGACAGGTACACCCGAGAACCGCACAGATGTAGCCGAAATCCGCACAGATGTAGCCGAAATCCGCACAGATGTAGCCGAAAAACCGCACAGATGTATCCGACAAACCACAT
>RPFO01000022.1:5371003-5508503 GCA_009746045.1 Mesostigma viride | reverse complement strand
ATGCCCACCACTCTGCACATGCAGCCCCCACCCCCCACCCCCACCCGTGTACGCAGGCCGCAGGGAGACATACCGCCGGCCAAGTGCCCGGCTACGCCGACTCACGTGGGCGGCCCCGCCCCCAGAAGCAGTGTCCCTGTGCATGGGAAGCTAGTAGCTATAGAGATGGTACTGCATCGATCGTGAGCCGGGGGTTGCATTGCGGGGAACAGAGGGGCACACCGCTACACTATCCTCACCTGACAGTATACGAGCTGCTGTAAGCATAGATAGATATGATCTGAGGCAGTGACAAAAAAGGGGTACCACTCAGCTGCCTTGATCACCTGTTGTTCATGCCGTTGTCTGTCCAACTGCCACCACATCTAATTGCGCCCAAGATGCGTGCAACCCATAATCAAGCCATGTGTCGCATGCCTCACGCATACATGCAGCAGCAACATAATTTGCAAGCCCGGCCACCCCACCCCACTAATAACGCTCTCGTGCCCTGTGCCCGCCACTACTTGTGCCCGCACAACCCCGGCCAGTCCCAACCGTGTATATATGTCACCCACACACACCCGCCTGCAACAAAGACGTCCCCGACATCCCTGTCCCCCCCCACCACACACACCTGTTAGCCGTTCTCGGCTAAACTTAACGGGCTAAAGCCCATTACACAACATAATAGTAACGCTGCCCCACCCAATCCTACCTGGTGAACACACCACCAACCCATCGGAATTTAACCCTGCAGCACCTCCCACGCCTTTTCCCAAACATATCGCCACACTGCTGACGTCATGACCGGAAGCCCGACTCGGGCCATCCACTACCCTCTGCAACCTCCACGTCCCCC
This sequence comes from Mesostigma viride, assembly GCA_009746045.1. NCBI lineage: Eukaryota > Viridiplantae > Streptophyta > Mesostigmatophyceae > Mesostigmatales > Mesostigmataceae > Mesostigma > Mesostigma viride. Next base: position 5,507,662 of record RPFO01000022.1, on the reverse strand, counting down.
AGCAATAGCCCCACCTCCTTGCATCCTACACATGCCTGACAATGATTACCGTGTAACACATCGGCACACCAACCCGCTCGATGCCACCCGTACCTCCTCGCTAAGGGGGGGGTCCGCCCCCCCCCCCCCCCCCCCCCCCACTCCCACCCCCGGGCAACCGTATATGCCCAGGCCCACCGTCACCCAAGTCGATCGCTCCATGTGCCCCCTCTGTGCCCATGCACCATCGAGATTTGTCCATCTCCGCCACACAACCGCCCTGTGCATCTCGGCCAGACGGTATATCTCCCATGACTACCCCCCCCCTCCCCAGTACGCCTCGTGTGTCTCGCCCTGTCCGCACCCACACCGAGCGAGGCCCTGGCTGGGCCACATAGATAGGTCCCGAAGATAGCGGAGCAGACGGCCACCATCGCATCCCAGCCACGCGTACCCCGCGGCAGGATGCTAGCTGGCGACCTCCCGCCGCTCACCTATGCGGACCTGCATGCTGCGGACAGTGACCGCCTCAACCACTGATGCCATCGCTACTGTCGACACTACGAAACCCCACGAGCTTGAAGACCTTCGCCAGGCACAACAACGGGAGGCCACCGACCGCGCGCTCGCTGCGACTGCCGGGTGGTGTTGCGTCGCTTCCCCCATGCAGAAGCCAGACCTTGAGACGTCAACCACCCGGTTGCCGAGGAGCTCAAGGACCAGCTTGTCTACTACTTACCCTCATGCATGGGCCTCGTAGGCGAGGTAGAACTGCGTCGGCCGGTGCCCGCACCGCCTTCCCCACTCACGGGACAAGGCGGCTCCCCCACCAGTCAGGACTTCTCACCTTCCCCTCCTCTGAGGCCACAAGCAGCGGTTCCTTTCTCGTCGCAAGAGGTTGCACGACCTCACCTGGACGCTGGACGATGACCTGACCCCCGCTCTGACAGCAGCATGCAGCAGCGACGCGACCTGTGGCCGGAATACCTCCGCCACAAGCAGGACCCACAGAAGCCCAAGGTGTACTGGAGGGGCGGCCCCGGGGACCTGACTGATGATCAACCCGACAAGATGTGGACACCCCCTGCGGGCTAGAATAGCCCTAGCTTGTATTCATTGGTAGTCAATGCCGTCATGGCAGCCATGCCTAGAATGTGTGCCTATAGCTGTGCCACCATACCTAGTCACGTGTGCACACCGCTAACACACGTGTGCACAACCAGCCATAGCCTTAGCTTAGTATTTAGCCCTTCTTGTACAGCCAACCAATCAGCCACGCATGCCACGCCCCAGGTGGCTATATGATCAAATTATACTTGCCCACGCTCCTTGTTATGATATGCTCACATGCGTCTTATTGCACCCACAGAACTTGCCGGATCGTCTATATCGTGTCCGATTACAGCTGTGGCATGCCTCTGGCATGAAGGAGAAAGGGGGTCAGTCTCTGCCCTTTCTTCCTGTTGTGCACATTCACGGGGATTAAAAGCACTTCGGTGCAGCCTCCGTGACTCCCCAACGGGAGCACGAGTTTAATTAATTTGAAGGTGCGGGCCATGCGGCGTCTAACCTGGCTGGGCCCGGCCCACGTGAGGAGGTGTCTGCCCGGCTGAGCGGGGCGCAGCCCTGCATGCAGAGGGGCGCCACGTGTACACGCGAGGTGTCTACCTGGTTGGTGCGAGCTTAGAAGTGCCCGATAATAGCTAGCTAGCTGCAGGTGCCGCTGCATGGTTGATGGTGCTGGTGATAAGTGGCATGCCGAGGTACAAGTACTCCAGTGCGGATCGCATCGGAGCAGCGCCACTGATCCTACACGGAAATTGCCCGCAGCTAGCATGAACTTGGTGACCGCGCCGTCCGGCACTGAGCTTGTTGGCACAAGGTCGGCGGTGAGAGTCCACGTCTCAGCCCCGTACGTAATTAAGAACAGCCCTGGAGGACCAGGACCTGTGACTCCTGTTTCTCTAGCAGTTGCCCAAGGCCGGGCTGGCGCCACAGGGCCCGGTATTGGCGTAAAGCGTGCCAGGCCAGCGCCGGAGATACCGTGGTCCTCGTCGGTCTCGCAGCTGCCCAGGGAGTAAGCTACCCAGGCTGCCGGCAACTTGACGCGGTTCCGATACATGCAGAACTTGAGCTAGAGCCATCATTGAAGTAGAAAGAGGTCGGGCGGTGGCCGGCTGAGTTCACAAGCCCAACCGCCATGCAGAGCCTCAGTCTTCTTGCTGACCTCGAGCCCCACCACACGGTGCTATAGCTCGATTGCTAGGCAGTCTGCACGTGCTCAGTGTCCTCGAAGAGCTAGGTGGTGCATGTCGTCTGCATAGATGATGTCTGCTGCAGCCGAATCTCCGTTTCCGCCCTGCCATTCCAGATTTTGTTGGCGACCTGCACCCCTCAGCTGGTTCCTTACCCACAATGCGAGCACTTAGCACTAAACCGCTTGCATGCGCGCCTGAATCATTTGACGTACTCGACCACAATAATGAACAGGGGGTTGTGAGTTAACCCTGGGAAGGCCCCTAAAACCCCTCAGGCTCCGGGAGAGGCCTTTTTATATTCTCCCCAACCGGCGCCTCTAAATGTGTGAGTTCCATTGAAGCCTATATATCTGTGGGCTCAGGACCCGACCATGGGGCAGCCTTATGAGTGCATCCGCTATGAGTCAGCCATCCATATGCATGCATGCTTTGCCCATGCATGCAGAGAGCCACTCGATCTCTGCTGAGACGCCATCATGCCCAAGCCATTGCCTAGCCATGATCATCTTCCACCCCATGCATGTCCGCATATGCAAAGTTGCAACTTTGCACAGCTGCTGTAATACATGGTGGTGCAGGTGCACCTCGATTGTGCACCCCGAGTAGGTGGCAGTTTACTACCAACCATGCACTTGCATGATGCAGGAGTGTAGCCTAGAATGTATTGAAAACCACTGCCCCTTCTCACTCAGCGCAATTAAGCGCGGTTGCACGACCTCAACTGGACGCTGGACGACGACCTGACCCCCGCTCAGCAGCAGCAGCGACGCGACCTGTGGCCGGAGTACCTCCGCCACAAGCAGGACCCCCAGAAGCCCAAGGTGTACTGGAGGGGCGGGGACCTGATGATCAACCACAAGATGTGGACTCCCGGCTAGACTAGCTAATAGCCCTAGCTTGTATCCATTGGTAGTCACTGCCGCCATGGCAGCCATGCTTAGAACGTTTGCCTAGCCGTGCCAACATACCTAGTCACGTGCACCGCTAACGCACGGTACACAACCAGCCATGTAGCCTTAGCTTAGTCCTTGTATACAGCCATGCTACGTCTTGGCTATGATCAGTTTACTCGCCCACGCTCCATGTTATGCCATGCTCACATGGGTCTTGTTGCACCCACAGATTGCCGGATCGTTAGCGTGTCCGTTTAGCTAACGTGCCCGAATGCAGCAGCCTGTGGCATGCCTTTAATTGGCATGAAGGAGACTGGGGGTCTCTGCCCTTTCTCCTGTTGTGCACACACAGGGATTAAAAGCACTGCGGTGCTCCGTGACTCCCCAACGGGAGCACGAGTTTAATCAATTAATTAATTAAGTCTCACTCAGGGCCGGATATGTGTTACATATATCCTCCCCACAGAGGGATGTTCTTATTTAATTAATTAATTAACTAGTGTGACCCGCTGGCTTCGCCCAGCCAAAAAAAGCACTTGGGGGCGGTAGAGGGACGGCTGCCCGCTGCCCGCTGCGTAGTACATGGTCTTTCGCTGCGCTCCGGAGAGGGGAACAGTACAGTGCTCGCTTCGCTCCAACGCGGCCCGCTGAATAGTACGGTGCTCGCTTTGCTCGTGGCCGCCCGGGCGCTGAACAGTACGGTGCTTGCTTCGCTCGTGGCCCGCTGAACAGTACGGTGCCGTTGCTCCGCTCGATCGTCGCTCGCTGCGCTCGCTGTGCGCTTTCAGCGCAGCTCGCTTCGCTCGCTGGCCGGGCACTTCGCGCGCCAGGGTTGGTGGTCAGTCGGTCCCCTTCTTTCTTATTGGCGTTTAGTAATTCCCAGCATTTTTGGATTGGCGGGGCCGGAAGTCGCGATGCCCTGGATAGTGCCGGATGCCTACTCATTGCTAAATTAGTATATATATTAGTAGCCGGGAGGACCGGCTGGACCTGGAGGGCCAGCGGGCCCCATGGTCGGCGCGGACCTGGACGTCATATTGGCGTCAGCGCTTGTCGGTGGCGCTGACTCGGGCCATGGCTGACATCATGCTCCGCCGTACGCGGGCTGATTTTGCGGTGCAGCAGGGCTATTAGGTTCCTCCCGTTAGGCGTTTCCATTGGTCTTATCGTAGTATAGAGCTTTGACATGGCTCTGTATATAGGTTTATAGCTGGGCGTTTGCTTTGGTTTGAGTGATTTCACTCTGCTGTAAGTAATTATATTTTTAATATATATTAGTAGTATAGGATTAATTAATTAAAATGGTGGCGAGAGCACGGAGTCCTGCCACAGTGACCACACACCCTCCTCACTGCTGTAAAGATCATGGTGGCGTGGTCTCGTATATGTATAGGAAGTGCGCATGCACTGAGGTGGTGGACCCTTCATACGGCAGGTTGCGGATGACAGCAATATTAAGGGGGAGGGGGATCCGGAACAGCCGAGCGAGGATGTCCCACAGCGCAGACCAGAAAACCGAATCGAAGGCTTTGATGAAGTCCACCAGCACAAGGTGCAGAGGGGACTCACCACTGCTAGCTGGAGGCGGTGCAGTTCTTCCACGAGGCGCCGCGAGTAGCCAAGAGCGCTTGTACTGTGTTGCGGCCTGGACAGAGGCTGAGCTGAGTCTGGCTGCATGAGGTGGCCGTCCATGCAGAGCATGGTGCGCCTGCAGGCCGCGGGCGGTTGAGGATGAGAAGCAATTGAGGAGGGCACTTTGGATGCACACCCCTCTGTAGTTGCCGGGGTCGGCGCGGGCGACCCCTTGTTTTTCATATAGCATGATTCGTGCGAAAACTGTGTCAGTTGCCAGGCCGCTGGGGGCAGTTGCGATGGCAGCAGAATGCGATTGCAGATGTCCCGGAAGAGCTGCATGACACCAGTGTTCTCAAACTTGGCGGCGAGTTTCACGACCGCTGCCGGAATCTCGTCGGAGCCAGTGCAGCTGCATTAATCGTAATTACGCAGGCGCTGGACCGCCTGAGTCCGTGACCTCGCGGGAGATGAAAGCAGGCATGTAGACCTGACGGTTCCCCGAGCGGGCCGGTCAGCGGGGGGACTAGCTAGGGTAGACCGCCGCTGACCCGCGGGCGGGGCCCGGGGGTGAACTATACACAGCAGTCAAGCTGGCCGACCTAGTGGTCCCAGCCCATGCAGTTTGAACACTGCATTTCCTCCCGAGGCGTGGACACTCACGGACACACTGGCGGCTAAACTAGACGGTACTGTTTACACTCAGGATGCTCCGAAAGGTCCTGAATGTAGGGTTTTCCAAGCATAATAGGTCATTATAATCTTTGTATCAGGGTATGCCTCGTATTTCAGACGAGATTAGGCAGCGTAGGATAGCATTTGTAGGACATGTTGCTCGCACCAGCCATGCAGGTCGATCGACACCGCCCTTGGTCTGGCCGGCCCCCAGCGGCTTGGCCAACCAGGGCGGCATGATATCTTGTGACCTGGCCAACTGCTGGCCCCAAGGACATTCCTAGAAAGCTAGACGTCAAACCTGCCATGAACTCAGTTCATGGCAGTAGTACACCCAGATGTTGCTGGCTGAACTGGTGGTCCCAGCTCAGTTTGAACACCGCATCCACTCCCTCTCCTTTAAAATTCCTTGGACTGCCATGCAGAACAAGAAGAGGTGGCAGAAGATTGTCCAGGCCCACACGCCAGACCCTGTGGGCAAGCCACCTCCCCCCAAGATGAAGGGGCGTTTTGCCAAGTAGTGTAGTTAGGATTTTCTAGACTAGAAAGCTTAGAGTCAGGTTAGTTCGATTCCACATGCAGCCTCGTCCACCTCCACCCATCCAGCAAGGAGTATGTGCTACATGATCTCCCAACGGAGGCATGTTATCAAGGAGACAACCAGCGCATGCATGCAGGCCAGAAATCTGGATAATCCAGCCGGACCAGGGTAGCTCGAGCCTGCCGTTATCTTGTCCGCGTGTTCGAGTCGTCCGGGATGATGAATATGAATTAATTAATGAACTGACTGATATTAGCTCCGTGGGGAGCATATGTAACACATGCATAGCCCTGAGAAAGGGGCATCTATGGGTTTGTAATACAAGCAGGGCGACAACCTGCAGGGGTAGGATGTACATACAACTATCACCTGCTCTGGGTGCGCAAGGTGCACTTGCACCGCCATGATGGTTCATGCCTCCTACTGTAATCGAGTTCACACGGGGCGGCTTGGTGAGAGGGCCTAGAAGGCCTGCATGACATATATGGGGTGGAAGATAATATATATTAAAAATATAATTACTTACAGCAGAGTGAAATCACTCAAACCAAAGCAAACGCCCAGCTATAAACCTACCCTAAGCTCGTCTGGATTTGTACTAGAACACGCAATTTGTAGTTCATTTTGAAAAGTTGTATTTTATTGAATTTAAAGTTTCCACTTAAGTCTCTGAGGAAGGGGAAGTTCATAGGACCCGTGACACCGTGACATCGTGACACCGTGACACCGTGACACCTCAAAATGCATATAAACACACATCTTTGCAGGTATGCAGTGATTATTAATGGGGATGATGTATTCAATGGGTCATTGCAAGTTTTACCTATGCTTCTGACACCGTGACACCGTGACACCGTGACACCGTGACACCGTGACACCGTGACACCGCAAATACCACGTATACACCTTCATAATAATCCTAGTAGAGACATTCATTTCTCCATACATCTCGGTCATCTCACCATATATCGTCTCATGTTGATGTATTCTTGTTGTGCGTGTAGGTACCTTGCCGGGTCATGACAAGTTCAGCCATTCCTCGTTTATGCGGTCCAACGTCGCTTCAATAGGGCATGTGATTAATATCTGGTAACAACTTATATATGTTGGCACGCCATGCGTCCAGGAATAGCTGTCTCACTTAATATGCATGCAAGCAACCATCAAAATCACTTTGTCATGAAATCACTTGCCGGGATTTCAGTTTCTCCCTGGCCGGCCTGAAAAAGCTGGTTCTTTATAAACTCTTTCCGATCCGCAGGCTTCTTAGACCACATGTCGGTCCTCATCGTCCTGAGCTCCTCGAAATGCACGCTTCTCAAACAATGGCGGCCACAACCACAGTCCCAGTCCCTGCAAAGTGCCGCAGCCAAGGACGAATCCTGGGTGCATTTCGCCAACACGGCGGCTGCAGATAACCGGACCCCGCGCCTCGCCATCATATTGAACACGACGACGCCCAGGAGTAATAGCAAGAAGAACATTCCCAAAACCTGCCAACCCAGCGCCCCCGCACTGGGCTCCATGAAAACGCCGGGTCTCGCCATGGCTATGTCAACTGGGCAATGTTGCAAACATCATTTGTCCCCCCCCCTCCCCATCTATTTCTACGTTGGCAGATGGCAAACGTAGATCCCCACGCCATGTGTGGGGGGGAATAAAACATGGCAGACCGGGATGTCACGCCAGCCCGGTCTGCCCGAGTTGTTTAGCCCATGTTACCTCATTTGGCAGCGATCACCATCGCTGCCGCTCTCGTGAATTCGGGGTGAAAGCGCACGGTGTCACGGTGTCTCAACATGTTTGTAGTTGGTTTGTAGTTGGTGTCTCGGTGTCTCAGAAACTCGTGGTCCGCATTGAGTGGGTGTCACGGTGTCACGACATCTGATTGGCCCGGTTCAGATTCGTTTTTTTTTTAATTTTTTTTTAATTCGTTTTTTTTTTTTTTTAATTTGGGGCGAATCTGAACCGGGCCAATCAGATGTCGTGACACCGTGACACCCACTCAATGCGGACCACGAGTTTCTGAGACACCGAGACACCAACTACAAACCAACTACAAACATGTTGAGACATGGGTGTCACAACCGATGTCACAAGGTGTGCAGCAGGTATTTCCTTTCAATCCCCGAGGAAATTATCAACCATTCATCGGCCATTCTGGTCAGGATAGCTAAGAATGGCTAGCGAATAAAAAGGCAGTATCGAGGCTGGAAATTTTAGTGTATGCTCCTAGGGTCATATATTACTTGCCGTTATTTTTTTTCGCCACAAATTCTGCGGAGTCCTTCCATTTTGGCGTCATTCACAGGTGGGTGCCTGTTTTGTCGCCGATTTTCTCTCGACCCCACCTACCTGCAGCAAAAAATTTTCCCGATGAAAGTCGCCCTAACATCTGGTTTTTGACACTAACCGACGCAGTTTTTAGTTTTTAAGGCCTTGACCGAAGCACTTTTTTCATTACCGGCTCAGTTTGCTTTAACCGAGCTGGCGCGATTTTTAATCCAATTTCTAGGCTGGGCCAGGCGTCGCAGACCCGTAATCCGTTTTTAAGTGCTTTTGTGCCCGATATCGTGTCTTTTGCAGGCGTTCTTGGCATCAAAGACGCCGTGGCGTCAGGGGCTAAAACGGACCTCCGCACGTTCGTTAACTGCGGCGAGCATGTCAATGCCGCCAGCAATTTTTGCTGCCGCGTCTGTGAAACGATTGCGATGCAAGACCGTTGTCGACGTGACGGAGTGGTATGTGCACATTCAGGTGCGAATTTCTTCGCTGTTGAAACCCCGGCCGGTAGCAGACAAGTATTTCACCGTATCCCCTTTCCCCGAGTCTCTCTTTTCCGTCATGTTTTCATCTTACGGAAAGCGCGTATAAAGCATCAGTGAGCGACAGTATGATGGCGAGCCGTTTGCTCGCATCAGGGCTGTGCGGCTTATTCTAGAGAGAAGCGACATCAAGCAGATTTTGCAGCCGGATGTGAGGGAGGGGCCCTGCTGGGGTGGGAATAAACTGCTGTGAGTGACCGATCCACTCCCTTCCTCCCTCCCTCCCTCCCTCCCTCCCTCCCTCCCTCCCTCCCTCCCTCCCTCCCTCCCTCCCTCCCTCCCTCCCTCCCTCCCTCCCTCCTCCTCCCTCCCTCCCTCCCTCCCTCCCTCCTCCCTCCTCCCTCCCTCCTCCCTCCTCTCCCTCCCTCCCTCCTCCCTCCCTCCCTCCCTCCCTCCCTCCCTCCCTCCCTCCCTCCCTCCCTCCCTCCCTCCCTCCCTCCCTCCCTCCCTCCCTCCCTCCCTCCCTCCTCCCTCCCTCCCTCCCTCCCTCCCTCCCTCCCTCCCTCCCCTCTCCTCCCTCCCTCCCTCCCTCCCCCCTCCCTCCCTCCCTCCCTCCCTCCTCCCTCCCTCCCTCCCTCCCTCCTCCCTCCCTCCTCCCTCCCTCCCTCCCTCCCTCCCTCCCTCCCTCCCTCCCTCCCTCCCTCCCTCCCTCCCTCCCTCCCTCCCTCCCTCCCTCCTCCCTCCTCTCCCTCCTCTCCTCCCTCCCTCCCTCCCTCCCTCCCTCCCTCCCTCCCTCCCTCCCTCCCTCCTCCCTCCCTCCCTCCCTCCCTCCCTCCCTCCCTCCCTCCCTCCCTCCCTCCCTCGTGAACTCACTCGTGGACTCACTCACTCGTGGACTCACTCCCTCACCCACCCACCCACCCACCCACCCACCCACCCACCCACCCACCCACCCACCCACCCACCCACCCACCCACCCACCCACCCACCCACCACCCACCCACCCACCCACCCACCCACCCACCCACCCACCCACCCACCCACCACCACCCACCACCCACCCACCCACCCACCCACCCACCCACCCACCACCCACCCACCCACCCACCCACCCACCCACCCACCCACCCACCCACCCACCCACCCACCCACCCACCCACCCACCCACCCACCCACCCACCCACCCACCCACCCACCCACCCACCCACCCACCCACCCACCCACCCACCCACCCACCCACCCACCCACCCACCCACCCACCCACCCACCCACCCACCCACCCACCCACCCACCCACCCACCCACCCACCCACCCACCCACCCACCCACCCACCCACCCACCCACCCACCCACCCACCCACCCACCCACCCACCCACCCACCCACCCACCCACCCACCCACCCACCCACCCACCCACCCACCCACCACCCACCCACCCACCCACCCACCCACCCACGCACGCACGCACGCACGCACGCACGCACGCACGCACGCACGCACGCACGCACGCACGCACGCACTCACGCACGCACGCACTCACGCACTCACTCACTCACTCACTCACTCACTCACTCACTCACTCACTCACTCACTCACTCACTCACTCACTCACTCACTCACTCACTCACTCACTCACTCACTCACTTAGTAACTTGCACATGCACCACATGCGCAAGGAGGACACCAAGAGCTTCACCAACCACCGTCGAAAGCTTGGCTGTGATGCCAAGGGCAAGGGTGTGGGGGTGTCCATGTTGACACAGTGCATGAAGGCTGACAAGGTCAGGCAGAGATTGTGCAGGGAGGTGCCACTACCTCCTAGCTAGCGATACCGAGATGAGGGCGCGCAAACGCATCAGCGCCATGCCGCGTGTTGAGTAATTTGCAACTACATTACTTGGCATGCTGTGGGTGCACGTGTAAAATGACCTTTCTAGCCATGCATGCGACAGCTGCCAATATTATGTTCAGCAAGCTCCTCCCTATAATAGAAATTGCGTGAGCATCCACATGGCCACATGTGCATATTGTCAGCTGTGTCTATATCAATGAACTTTTATGTATGTCTCCTGGACGGGTTGTCTTACATCACTCGTGAATGGTTTCCATGTTTTAGTGAGTCATCTTATTTGAGTTGACCAGATTGTCTCCTTGATATTCCACACTGGCAGTTTCGCATCCATGGGTAAGAATTTGTAATGGAAACTGGCAGGTATGGCATTGATAGCTCTACCAAATAGAACATGATCGGCCTGAATTTTTGTGGAATGTCTAAAATCATGATGGCTAAGATGCATGCAAGTTTCCAGCCTCAACAGAGCACATCTTGTACGGAAACTGCACTGAAATGTGATGAAAAATACGAAAAACGTGCATTTTTGGTAACATTTGTGAGCAAACTGACATCAAATACCCTCTGATGGTTCTGAATTTTTGTGGAATGTCTAAAATAATGATGGCAAAGATGCATGCAAGTTTCCAGCCTGAACTGAGCACATCTTGTATGGAAACTGCCATGGAATGTGATGAAAAATACGAAAAACGTGCATTTTTGGTAACATTTGTGAGCAAACTGACATCAAATACCCTATGATGGACCTGAATTTTTGTGGGATGTCTAGAATAATGATGTTTAAGATGCCTACAAGTTTCCAGCCTCAACCGAGCACAGCTTGTATGGAAACTGCAATGAAATGTGATGAAAAATACAAAAAACGCACATTTTTGCTAGCATTTGGTGGCATTTTGTTACCAAATGCGGTTGGATGACCATCAGATCTTGTGTACAGTCATTAGTCATGAGTATCAACTTACTTGCAAACAGCCAGGTCAAGAACTCTTTATTTGCATATTAGAATGTATTTGTTTATATTAAAATCTGGAAAACTGCTAAAAATAGAAATGCCAAAAATAGGTCAGCTGAGGTCCGGTAAGTCCGGAAAGTTGCAATCCTTCTACTGGTGTCCTGAACATGCTACCTACCAAGATCTAGCATGTTTCGACAATATTTGCATCGTACAGGAGTTATAAGGCTGTTTTTTGGCACTTTCAGACCGTTGTGTGCGGAGCATGACGATGGAACGGGCGTAGCACGGCCAACGGGGGAGGAGACTGAGAGCGCAGTTGATGCGGGGACACCCGTAGGTGATGAAGGGCGGGGGAATAAGAAATCGCACGTGTACGTCAAGGTTAAGGCCCTGACCGAGAGGGTCAATGCTTTGGAGAACCAACGAAGAATGCCATCCACCCCAGCAAGTGCTGCACCCAGCTCCAGCACTGGCGTTGGCACGGAGCTTCGCCGGCCCGCTGCGCCTGCCGCGTTGGGGCAACGCGAAAGCTTCAGCGCGGCCCATGGCCAAGTGACAGGACTGCAACCAGCACACCGTCAACAAGAGCCACGCGCGCGCGCAGTCGCAATGGATGGGCCGAGGCAGCTGGATCGGGAGGGGGAACCGTACGGCGAGCACGGTGTGTACGCGCCGTACGACCAAGGAATGCATGCCCAGCCTACTGCCGCTGGCAGGCAAGCGGCCAATGCTTATGTATACCATGCCGGCATGTACGATCCACAGCCTGGCGAAGGGTCGGCAGCTGATACACATCAGCCTTGAGGTCGCGGCACATTGCAACAAACCACCTACGTTGAGAACCCTGAGCCCGTGCAGCATTACAATGACGGCACTTACCGTTATGCCGCAGCCCCCCCTCTAAGGAGATCTCCAAGGAAGACAAAGCCGAGGCCCCAAATCCCCAAGGCCGCCGGGGAGCAAGACTGGCAACATCATGTGATGAGTGATGAGGGAGGAGGTTATGCAGCCAGGGATTCTCATTTCATGGGTCATAGTCATTTTGATGAGCAAGGGACGTGGGCCTACAACGCCCACGTCCGGCCGGCCCCACAACCAGGCACATGCCCAGGCTCCACCGCGGAAAAGGCCACCCTACTCGCAAGATGTAGACGAGTCGGGGCAACACGATTATTATGGTTCATATTAGATTGGGCATGTATGGTTTTGATACGGCATTTGCTTGGCACCAGATTCTGCATTAAAGAAAGCTGTATGCAAATCATTGTCAGGTAAGTTTAAGCTAATTTATACATTATTTTATCTTGCATTTGATATTAAAGAGGCAGAGAGACACAGTTGGCAGATGCAAGTTTGCTAGGCCATGTAATAGGGATTATTGGTCATCCATCATATTCATAAATTTTCTTTTATTTATACATGGTTGCATAATACATTAATGTTGCGTTAATACTTTGTGGCACTAAACAACAAAATCATGAAATGCTAGTGCTATCGTGTCATATTGTCACTATCATGCTGTCACGGTGTCACAATGTCACGATGTCACGGTGTCACAATGTCACCTCATGTTAATCAGTGCTTCTGGGCAATGTAATATCATTGTTGCAACCCCATGGGCGCCACATTACCTTGTGACACCATACAAAATCGTAAAATACTAGCGTTATGGTGCCATCGTGTCACGGTGTCACGGTGTCACGGTGTCACGGTGTCACGGTGTCACGGTGTCACGGTGTCACAATGTCACCTCATGTTAATCAGTGCTTCTGGGCAATGTAATATCATTGTTGCAACCCCATGGGCGCCACATTACCTTGTGACACCATACAAAATCGTAAAATACTAGCGTTATGGTGCCATCGTGTCACGGTGTCACGGTGTCACGGTGTCACGGTGTCACGGTGTCACGGTGTCACGGTGTCACAATGTCACCTCATGTTAATCAGTGCTTCTGGGCAATGTAATATCATTGTTGCAACCCCATGGGCGCCACATTACCTTGTGACACCATACAAAATCGTAAAATACTAGCGTTATGGTGCCATCGTGTCACGGTGTCACGGTGTCACGGTGTCACAATGTCACCTCATGTTAATCAGTGCTTCTGGGCAATGTAATATCATTGTTGCAACCCCATGGGCGCCACATTACCTTGTGACACCATACAAAATCGTAAAATACTAGCGTTATGGTGTCACGGTGTCACGGTGTCACGGTGTCACGGTGTCACGGTGTCACAACATGTTGGGACAATAACCTACATGCTTTGGACTTACGAGAGGCCCTAAATAACAAAGTTTGAAAAATCTCAATTTGTAGTAGTGTTCTAGTACAAATCCAGACGAGCTTAGGGCAGTATATACAGAGCCATGTCAAAGCTCTATACTACGATAAGACCAATGGAAACGCCTAACGGGAGGAACCTAATAGCCCTGCTGCACCGCAAAATCAGCCCGCGTACGGCGGAGCATGATGTCAGCCATGGCCCGAGTCAGCGCCACCGACAAGCGCTGACGCCAATATGACGTCCAGGTCCGCGCCGACCATGGGGCCCGCTGGCCCTCCAGGTCCAGCCGGTCCTCCCGGAGCCGGCAACACTCCTTGAAGAAGGCGGAGGTCAGGGGCCCCATGGCCCCAAACTCCTCCAGGACAAAGGGCACCACACGATGGTGCCCGACGTCGCCGTAGGCCAGGAGCTTGGCCCGCTCCGCCCGGTCCGCCGTGTAACCTGCCGTGAGGGAGGCCCCAGCCACGTGGCTAAGAGCCAAGGGCCGCGCCACCGAAACGTCAATAAGCAGATGCCGGCCACCCCCCTCAAAGTCCAGCACCACGATGTCAGGCCGGTGGTTGGGGGAATAGAAGGCAGCGCCATCCGCATCCTCGGACCGGATGTTCGCGTGGGGGAAAACCGACCGAATCATGGCGAGCACCACCGTCAGGAGGACAGTGTGCAAATACAAATACCAATTCTGATTCTGTTGGCCCCCCATGCAGGCAAGGTAGTGAGTCCCCGTGGGATCCAGCGGCTGCCCACAGCTACCACAAGGCCGCCCGGCCGGAACAAGAGGCTGCGGGGCAAATAGCTGGTGCCGGAGCGCCACCGAGTAGTGGCTGGGAGCCAAGGCGAATGGGGAGGCAATGGGAAGAGCACGAAGGTACGCCGAGCCCACACTCCGCAAGGAAAGCGAGAACAGCCACGCACGTCCCTGGGCGTTGAGGTCCGCGAAAAGAGCAATCCAATCAGCCGTGTGCAGAATACCCGCGTAGGTTTTCTGGTGTTTATCGATGACGCGAGCAGGGAATGCGGCGGGAGATTGAACGGAGGCGACCGAGGGAGTGCCGCGAGGGAGTATAATATATATGGCGTTTCCATTGGTCTTATGGTAGTATAGAGCTTTGACATGGCTCTGGATATAGGTTTATAGGTTTATAGCTGGGCGTTTGCTTTGGTTTGAGTGATTTCACTCTGCTGTAAGTAATTATATTTTTAATAGATATATATGGCTAGGCTATAGCTGGTGCACGTGACGCCCACATTGGCTGCAGATGTGGCAGCTGTGGGTCGCACGCTGGCTGCTGAGCTCCCGGCACCATCCCCACCGCCACCGCCAGCCTCCTCGCCTCCCCCCCCCCGCCCCCCCCCTCCGCCTCCACCGACTCCATCTCCGCCCAGCTCCGCGACATCGACCAGCGTCTTAAGGACAATGCCATCGCTATCGAGGTCCTGCAGAACACCGCAGGCCTCACCGCCCAGGCGGTGAAGGACATTGCCGCCAAGCCAGCCCCTGGCCGGCGATCAGTGCTCCTCCCATCACGACCTGGGCGGACATGCTTAAGCAGCACACCACCTCCACCACCTCCGCCGTCGCAGCCCAGCTCCAGCGGCAGACCGGCTTGACCTCCGCGACGAGGCCGAGCTCGCCAATTAGCGCAGCCTCAACGTCATGATCGTCAAGAACTTCGACATTGAGGAAGGTGAGAATTCTGAGAAGCTTGCACGTGCGTTTGAGTGTGAAATTCTTGGTCGCATGGGCCTTACTGGTGAGATCCAGCTGGTCGCCGACCGCCTTCCCCGCGCGCGGGGTAAGGCAGGGGCGCCCCCGCTCCTTCTCACCTTTAAGAACCCGGCGCGGACAAGATTCCTTTCTCAGACGCCGCAAGCGGCTCGAGAAGACTCACTTCACCCTTGACGACCGGACGACTTGACCCTGGCGCAGCAACAACGGCGACGGGAGCTATGGCCGACCTACCTTCAGCTCCGGCAGACCAAGGCGGGGCAAACGGTGTACTGGAAGCTGGCGGCCATCTACGTCGGCCACAAGCCCTGGCATGCGACCCCCGCGGCCCCCGCGGCGGCGCCACTTGCCAAGCTCTAGTGGTCGCCCAGTCCCCCGGGCTCACCTCGCCCGCAGCGTCGCCTGAGCCCAAGCGCAGTCGCCCTGCCAAGCCGAGCTGGGAAGCGTTCGCGGCTTTGACGCCAGCCAGCCCGGCTTTTTTGACAAGCTCAACCCCGACAAGATCCTGACAGGAACCGACCGGTGTGCATGCCTTCTGGGCCGTTGGGCGAAGCTGCAGCCGGAGCTGCAGACGTATTTTCATGGCCTACTAAGCGCATGCAGCCGCCAGGCTGCGTTGCGTCGAGGAGCGTTTGCTCGTCATATAGTGCGTAATAGCTTCGGAAAATTATACCAGCATGTGCGTCTTAGAAAGACGAAGCGATTGTGATATTCACAGCTGAATTCGGTGACAGCTCAAACCTGAAAGTTATGAGCTCCGCCGTCAGCCATGTCCCGCTCGTGGCTCGTGGCTATGCGGTATCGTGGGATATTACAGGAGGAAGGGGCGCTTTAATTGCTGAGTAGAGTAGTTAGGATTTTATAGATTAGCTTAGAGTTAGCTGGCTTAGTTAGGTTTCGCTGCTTTGCCCACCTCCATCCATCCAGCAAGGGAATACGTGCTACATGATCTCCCTCGACGGAGTCATGTTATAATATAATTCAATTCAATTTAATGCACCAGTTAGTACCAGAGTTCTAATTGCATGGGGGCAAGTATACTTGCTATTTTAGATTGAGGCGGTATGTCTCCAGAGTCGTACGACGTCGTATGCTTCTCGCGAGCCACGAGGTAGCCATGGCTGACGGTGGAGCTCATAACTTTCACGTTTGAGCACCGAATTTAGCCGTGAATATCACAATCGATGCGTCTCTGTATGACGCACATGCTGATATAATTTTTCGAAGCTATTACGCAATATACGATGAGCAAACGCCTCTCGACGCAACGCAGCCTGGCGGCTGCGCTCGGCAATGAAAATACGTCTGCAGCTTCGGCTGCAGCTTCGCCCACCGGCCCAGATGGCAACGGTGACACTAGTCGTGCACTGGTGCTCGCCCAGCCTCCCGGGCTTGCCTCGCCCTCTGCATCGCCTGAACCTAATTAGCGCAGTCGCTCTGCTGAGCCGCCCTGGGAAGAGACCTCCTTTGACGTCAACAGCCCCGGCTTTGAGTGGCAGCGCAGCCCCGGTTGGTTCATGGAAGACGTGTTTCACGGCAATCACGCCTCGCTTCTAGCCCTGTGCGTGTACCTCACGTCCCACAACCGCGGCCGCTGGCCTGGTAATGGCCAGCTTGTCGACCCCGCCGAGGCTCTCCCATCCATTCACCGCATGAGTCGCCCCACGCTTCAACGCTTCGCCCTCTGCTCCCTTGTTGGACGCTCCGAATCCGCGATCTGGGCTTCCTCACCTTCTCCACCGCCCCCCCCCACCTTCCCCACCGAAGCCACCATCCGCACCCTCCTCAAGGAAGCTTTCGAGCAGCACGTGACCCCTCTTGCCGCAGATGTGGCGGCAATTGGCGGCACGCTGGCTGCTGATCTTCCCACCATCCCCCCCGCCACCGCCACCCTCCTCGCCTCCCCCCCCCCCCCCCCCCTCCGCCTCCACCGACTCCATCACCGCCCAGCTCCGCGACATCGACCAGCGCCTCAAGGATAATGCAATCGCTATCGAGGTCTTGCAGAACACAGCAGGCCTCACCGCCCAGGTAGTGAAGGACATTGCCGCCAAGCCAGCCCCGGCTGGCCTGGCCGGCGAATAATGCTCCTCCCCTCACGACCTAGTGGGCGGACATGCTAGTAAGCAACATACCACCTCCACCACCTCCGCCGTCGCAGCCCAGCTCCAGCGGCAGACGCTTGACCTCCGCGAGGAGGCCGAGCTCGCCAAGCGCAGCCTCAACGCCATACTCAAGAACTTCGACATGGTGGAAGGTGAGAATTCCGAGAAGCTTGCACGTGCGTTTGAGAGCAAAATCCTTGCACGCATGGGCCTCCTTGGTGAGATTAAGCTGACCGCCCACCGCCTCCCCCGCGCGCGGGGTAAGGCAGGGGCGCCTCCGCTTCTTCTCATCTTTGACAGCCCAGCGGACAAGATTTCGTTTCTCAGACGCCGCAAGCGGCTCGAGAACACTCCCTTCACCGCGGACGACGACTTGACCCTGGCGCAGCAACAACGGCGACGGGAGCTATGGCCGACCTACCTCCAGCTCCGGCAGACCCGGCGGGGCAGCCGGTGTACTGGAAGGGGGCGGCCATCTACGTCGGCCACAAGCCCTGGCACGCGACCCCCTCGACCACCGCGGCCCCAGCAACTCCAGCCCCAGCCTAGGGGAATACAGCAGCAGTAATGTAGCATAGTTAGACAGTGGCCTTGTACATGCCCGCCTACTACAGGCACTATACCAGCTGAGGCCTAGCCTTTTTAGTCATGTACATGTGTGCCTATCATCGCCACGAGGGTCCTACGCCGGCCACGAGGTAGCCATGGCTGTCGGAGCTCATAACTTTCACGTTTGAGCACCGAATTTAGCCGTGAATATCACTATCGCTTCGTCTTTCTAAGACGCACATGCTGATATAATTTTCCGAATCTAAAACGCAATATATGGCGAACAAACGCGCCTCGACGCAACGCAGCCTGGCGGCTGCGCTCGGCAATGAAAATCCGTCTGCAGCTCAGGCTGCAGCTTCGCCTTCAGGTCCGGCAGGCGGCGATGACACTAGTCGTGCACTGGTGGTCGTCCAGCAACCCCCCGGGCTTAACGCCTCGCCATCTGCATCGCCTGACCCCAAGCGCACCCGCCCAGCCGACGACACAGGAGGGTCTTCACGCCCAGAACCGAGCTTTCGGCCCCGGCCTTTCAAGGTCGCAGATTACGACTGGGCCACCATTTCTCCGACCGATGCTATGCGCTGCATCTTCTTCGGGGATTACGCTTCGCTTTACGACCTGTGCCTCCATCTCCACTCCATCAATCGCCTCCTCTGCCCAGACGGCAGCCGCTGGGCCCACATCTCCCAGCTGGTCGGCTGCGTCCGCCCCCATCTCCAGCACGCCATCCTCAACTCCCTTCTCCAGCGCTCTGACGGCGAGATCTGGGCTCCACCCCTTTCCGTCCCCACCCTCCGCTCCATCCTCACGGAAGCCTTTCAGCAGCACGTGACCCCCCTTGCTGCCGACATAGCAGCAATCGGCGGCACGCTGACTGCTGAACTTCCTCACATTTCCACCGCCGCCGCCTCCACCTCCACGGCCATTTCCGCCTCCACTGCCGACATCAAAGCCCAGCTCCTCGACCTCGACCACCGCCTTCAAGCCACCGCCAACGCCCTTGAGAGCTTGCATGACACCGCCGGCCTCACCGCCCAGGCGGTGAAGGACATCGCCGCCCAGCCGGCTCCTGCTGGCCCGGCCGGCGATGCTCCCTCCACCTGGGCGGACTTGCTTAACCCGTGTTTTTTTACAACGCGATACATCGCGTTGTAGGGTTAGAACGCGATGTATCGCGTTGTAATCTGACACGTGGCAAACCTATTAAACATGCGATTTTTGGTCTGAAACTTTCAAGACAGGTCAGAAACATCTCATAGAATTCAAGAAAAAATCCTGGTATTTTTGGTATTTTTTTTGTGACAGCTGCAAACAAATATGTACCACTGAAATCAGGCATTTTCGCGGGACGAAGGTGAAGACGACGGCGATGGCGGCAGGTAGATCTCGCCAGTTTTCGCGCGAATTTCAGTGGCTGTTGGGTAGCACGACCATGATGATGCGTTCAAAGGTTGATAATTAGGTTTCTACGAGTTTGTTGAGGTACTGGGGCAAAGAAAACGTAGTTTTTTCCAGTTTCTCACCCAACTTTCATGCGGAAACCCTGGAAACCGGCATACATATTATTACGTCAAGACTCGGGTCTGCTGCGGCACCATGCTTGGTATTTCCATGGTGTTTCGACTTCTTAACACATGTTTATTCATTCCGAACGCCCGGACTCTCGGCTAAACCGAGATTTGTGCAGACTTTTATTGGGTAGCTCCGGGCATGATGGTGCCTGCAAATAGCGTAAGGCGTGACCGTGGCTATTGCTACGGTATGCTGTATTTTCCTGGAAATGGCCTCTGCCACCGGCTCAATAGTGCTTGCAGGCGTAAGTATATCGTGTTTCTACCTAGTTTCTGCCAGTTTTCCACTTATTTCTACCGACCTCTGCCCAGCCTCTCTAAGACCGCCATCCTACTCGACGTTGCTTGCATGTCAGCCATAGCAGGTTGCAGTTGTGCAGTATGTAGGTGCTGTATACGTCGTCAAGCCGTGCATATATCGTGAGGATTGGATGTTGATGGTTTATACTGCGTTGATTGTGCAAGAAGATCAGCTGGGTGCCCATAATCATGGTGTATAATCATGTGTTGTTAGCATCTTGCCACCATTTGCTAGCATGCATTCCAGCGTCATCTTTGCCTGCATGTAAGCTCATGGATCACTCAACCTATCCAAGCCTTGCATTACACGTGCCTCTTTCTTTCAGTATTGCACGCGTTATGGAATGAAAACCCAGCACCTCCATTCCCACGAGGCATGTGCTCAACACGTTGTGAGAGTGGATGATGCTTTGGCTATGGCTGCCTGATTCAGTCATATTAGGTCATCCAGTCATGATGTTTGATGCATGTTTGATGCTGTATAACTTATACAACGCCTATGTTCAACGTTTTGACCCTCCAAGCTCACTATGGCCCCGTTTATGGGGCTCGGGTCGTTGCGTAATGTTGTCAAGGGCTCTCATGTTTCCCACTGCGTTGTACTGCGTTGTAATTGTGATGCTAATGAAAAATAGCTCCAGTGGCCCAATGGGCCTGAGTTTTGTTTCACAGAGCCTGCATATGTTGCCCATAGCTCGTGCAAGAAGCCAGATTTTTTTCATGAACCATTTGTGAATAAGCGCATGACTTGTGACCTAGGGTCAAGAAATCGCGGTCATGGTCAGACCCCCCTGTATTCAAACCAGTGTATCTCTCTAATGAATAAGCAGTTTGTAGGTCTGAGTAGCTCAAAAAATCCTTTGATTTATGGGCTTTCAGGAAAGTATATACATGACCATGAAAAAAAATTTTCCTTAGGTGCTATACGCGTTCTAAAAAAAGCTTACAACGCGATATATCGCGTTCTAATTAAAAAAACACGGGTTAAGCAGCACACCACCTCCACCACCTCCACCATCTTGGCACAACTCAAGCAACAAGCCCTCGACCTTCGCGAGGAAGCCGACATCGCCCGGCGCAGCCACAATGTCATTGTCAAGCACTTCGACCAGCAGGCAGGTGAGACCTCCACGAGCCTTCTTGAGGCATTTAAGCGCGCCATTCTTGCCCCCATGTTACTCACTGGTGAGCTGGACATGTCGGCTGTCCGCCTCCCCCGCGCGCGGGGGAAGGCTGGCCCGGCACCCGTGCTCCTCACCTTTAAGTACATGGCGGACAAGCTGCCAGGCGTTCCTTAAATGCCGCAAGAAGCTCTCGGAGACTCGCTTCACGCTGGACGACGACTTGACCCTGGCCCAGCAACAACGGCGACGCGATCTATGGCCGACCTACCTTCAGCTCCGGCAGAGCGCAAGGGGGAAGCCGGTATACTGGAGGGGGGCGGTCATCCACGTTGACCACAAGCCCTGGCAGCCCCCTCCTGCCACCTCAGACTAGGAATATATATACCAGTAGTGTAGATTAGTAAGGCTTAGCCTAGCATGTGGCCCACGCGCATGTGCGCCCATAATGGCCCCCATGGATGATGCCTTCAACATTTAGCCATGCTTTGTCTATAATGGGACCCCCATGGATGTTGCATTAAGAATTTAGCCATGCTATGCCATGCAGAGAGATGCTCTCTGTCGAGAAGCCATGTCCTAGCTCTTGTATAGCCATGATGATCTTCCTCCCTCACAGGCATGCTCCCCCCTTACCCGGGCATAGCGTGATAGACCATGAGGGTGCAGGTGCCTTGGTGCACCTAGAGCAGGGGTAGCTTACATTCCCACCCTTGCATGAAGTAGCCTAGAATGTATTAAAAGCCATATGCCCCTTCTCAGGGCTATGTGCTACATCTACTCCCAACGGAGTGATGTTGATAATTAATTAATTAATGTGTGCCTATGATGAGCCACCCTCCAGATGATGCCTCGCTTTATTTAATTATGCAGTGCCCATGCAGGGGGTCACTCCCTGCTGAGAAGCCATGCCCTAGCTCTTGTATAGCTGTGCTGATCTTCCCCACCTATGACAGGCTCCCCTTAGCTGGGTGTTGCCTGAAACTCTGGGTGGTGCAGGTGCCCTAGTGCACCTAGAGCAAGTGTTGTTTACATTCCCACCCTTGCAGGAAGTAGCTTACAATGTATGATAGGCCATATGCCCCTTCTCTGGGCTATGTGCTACATATACTCCCAACGGAGTTATGTTACAATTCAATTCAATTCAATGTCTCCAGAGTGTAGCAGCTATCCTCAGGGGCAATCCCTTCTATCGATCTGAATTGGCTACCCTGGCTACCTAGCTGCAATGGGCCGCAGCGGCCGTTGCAGTATCTATAATCTAGGGCGCCAAAACTAAATAAAATTTTAATTTAATTTTTAATAATGATACTGGTTGTCTCCTTGATAATGATACTACTAGTCATCTAGTCGCTCTACACGTAAGCCAGCCATAATTTCAATGCACAAGGATACACATTGCCATCACCATTCATCTTCATCATCCTGAACGACTCAAACATGCGGACAAGATAACGGCAGGCTCGAGCTACCATGGTCCGGATTCTCCCGATTTCTGGCCTGCGCTGGTTGTCTCCTTGATAAGAAGGAAGATAGATATTGGTTACAATAAGCAAGTGGCTTGCATAGTAACCCCCTCGACACCTGGGGGTCACATCCCCAAGCCTCCAAAAAAATAAAGCAGATTCACACATGCCGGAAACACCTTGTTCTAACACTAACAATTTACACAAGCGTGCAAATTGCTTTATCTCACTGGGACCTGTCCACTAAGACAAAATGTGTGCACGCTGTTCCAGAATAACAGACATACATACATCAACAGGCATAGATACATAAGCAGACAGAGCTACATCAACAGAGATAGATACATGGGAAAGATACATCATGTTCTGGGCATGGAAAGAGGTAGCTGCGGCCACAACCTCCTTAGCGCTATTAGCGGCTGTCTCCGGCATCCAGAACATGTCACATGCTGTGTTTTCCTACTAAGAAAACCACAATTCGCCGGGTGCGGGGCTAAACGATTAACTATCACGAGGTCCAGGAAAGAGATATCTCACTGAACAATTGGTCACCCCGACCATACTGATGGCCGTACCAATGGTATTGCTCGTCTCAATAAGATAGAACCATCCTAATGGCCACTCAGGCAGGCGAGTCAGCAGCCAGGCGTTGACTTGCCCAGGCATCTGAGGGCCTCCCAGGGCGAGTAACTGCCATCATTGTACATGGAGCGTGTGGGATTATCTATATGATGCAACCTCTTCTGGCGTGGTGCAGCTTATTTGGCGCAGTGCGTCCTTGGATTCGCGTGGCCTATGCCTTATTGCGCGCGACGCATACATCTTACTGCGCACACCGCACATGCATTACTTTGCACGGCGCACGTCGATCATGTCCCCATCCTCGAGCCCCAGGGACTCTGGCGTGTCGCTTCCCTTGACCGCGCTGTCGTCGAAGAGCAGACGGATCTCGGCACCACCCAGCTTGCCCTTGACGCTCTCCATGATCTTGGACATGGGCGCGTCCTGGGCACGCAGAAACATGCACAAAAAACAATTAAGGAGGAAAGCATAAATAACCAACAGTGGACTGCTTGCCCTTGACGCTCTCCATGATCATGGACATGGGCGCGCCCTGGCAGATGTAAAAATATTCACGTAGTACACAAGTTTACAAGAGAGAGCAAAGGAGGACCGTAACAAAGAGCAAAGTATGAAAGCATACTGATAGGTCATACACAGCGTGGCATTGACCCTCTCTCTGGGACATGGGCGTGTCCTGAGTGACCAGAACTAGGTTGCGTGGGACAGCAACAGCTCCCATACGACGAAATGCTGAAGGAAACAAAGCATACTTGTCCTACTAAATCTCTGTTCAGATCTTCATGTATGCTTCTCAAACTTCATATGGAAGAACTAGGGGGGACAGCACAGGTAACAAGTTCGATGGGGCAGTGACCACTCCCCCTGGCAAAGGGGTATAGTGACCACTCGCCACGGCAAAGGGATTCAGTGACCACTCACACTGGCAAAGGGGTACAGTGACCACTCCCCCTGGCAAAGGGGTATAGTGACCACTCACACTGGCAAAGGGGTACAGTGACCACTCCCCCTGGCAAAGGGGTATAGTGACCACTCGCCACGGCAAAGGGATTCAGTGACCACTCACACTGGCAAAGGGACGTAGTGACCACTCACCCTGGCGATGCGATAGTTCCACTCCGTCTTGTCATCCGCGCGCACGCGCACACAGATCCTGTCATCCGCATCGCCGCCGCCCTTGTCCCCGTCGCCCTCGCCCGGAGCCTCCAAGGCCCCGTCCACGCCGCCACCCCCACGCACGCCGCCGTCACGCCCGCCACCATCGCCGTGATGATCCCTCGGCTCGGCCGGCAGGAGGGATGCAGGCACCGTCACCTTGGACAAGTCAATATCGTCGATAATATGAACGCGGGGGCGGTGGGGGAACGCCACGGGGTGGCCTGGGTAGGGCAGATGGGTCAGTGAGGGAGGGGGGGGGGCGGCTCATCGTCAACAACAGGGGCAGCGCTCTGTTTGCCCACCCCGGCGACATGGCCCCCGCCTCGCCACGCCTCTCCTGTGCCCGGGTGGTCACCGTGGCGGGCCCTGCTGCCGCCATGCGCGTGGTCTCCATCTTCCTTCGCGGCGTCGTGATCGTCCTCTCGATTTCGCTGCGGACCAAACGGGCACACGGCCACACGGGCAGACCCCCAAGAGGCTACTCAGACGCAAGTCCCCTATTGCCTACAGCCCTACACTTATTTTGGCTGGCGTGGGAGACTGCGGTCAGGGCCCTCCCCTCATGGCCCATGGCATGACCTCCCCTCATGGCCCATGTCCCGTGTAAGGGACCTGCCCGCCAAGCAGCACCCAGTGGCCAACACGTGTGTGTGTGTGTGTGTGTGTGTGTGTGTGTGCGTGTGCGTGTGTGTGTGTGTGTGCGTGTGCGTGAGCATGTGTGTGCATGCATGTGCATGTGTGTGTCTGCGCGCTACTGTCAATCCTCCCCCGGGCACCGACGGTCAACGGTCGTTGCCGCGTAATGCGCTGACCACCTCCAAAGGCATCCCTTGTGAACAGAACAAGGTGGATGGATGCCAAGAGTTTCGGCAAATAACCGCTACCTGTTACTTGTTGTCTATTAATTACTTGTTGTGTGCAAATAACCGCTGGGCGCCTGCTGAACTAGGCACGCGCCGATTGTGGCCTGCTGCGAGAACCACTTACATGCGACTGTCTATGTACATACAGCTTACCGTGTGCAGATGGTGTGTAGTGTGCAGATGGTGTATAGTGTGCAGATGGTGTATAGTGTACAGATGGTGTATAGTGTGCAGATGGTGTATAGTGTGCAGATGGTGTATAGTGTGCAGATGGTGTATAGTGTGCAGATGGTGTATAGTGTGCAGATGGTGTATAGTGTGCAGATGGTGTATAGTGTGCAGATGGTGTATAGTGTGCAGATGGTGTATAGTGTACACAGGTGGTCCGTTTGATCAACCATGTTCTACAGAAACGGACCCTCCACTCATCCACTCACTCACAGGCCTCCATCGGGAGAACAGCGCGAGCCGTGCCTTGCGGCCCCGCGCACCATACGCGCACGCAACCCCCATTAGTGAGCTGTGCTCTTCACAATGAAATCAAGTGGCATAAAGCAAGCTATACCAAGTGGCACGAAACAAGCCGTCCCAAGTGGCACGAAACAACCCGTACCAAGTGGCGCGAAACAAGCCGTACCTTGTGCCCAAGCGTGCTCAGCCCGACTGGGCTGCCTGATTGGTTGGCCCCCATTTGCTCCTCTGGCACAGGTCGCGGCGCAGACAACAGGCACAGGGGGCGGACGACGATTCCACAATGCCACCCCTTTAGCTCGCGATCGTAGGAACACACGGCAGGAACACCACCAGCATGGGAACGCGCGATGCCCCAGATGCAGCTAAGAGGGATGCATGGCGAGGGGAATGGTGCATGGTGGGGGGGTCGCCTACGGCGATAAAAGGGGTGCGTTTCCAATCTTGCTGGGGTGCAGCTGATCGCAGCAAGGCAGAGAGTAGTAGCACCAGATGCTAGGATTAACGAATGCCAGATGTTCACAAAAGCCAGACGGTAACATTTACACAGTGAAGTTTGCAGGGGTCATCCCTGGAAAAGCAAACGCAGCTGTGCCCATGTTTTTGCACGCGTGGCCACCACCGTCACCGCCACCGCCACCGCCCGTCGCGCCCCCCCCCCCCCCCCCCCCCCAAACACACACACACACACACACAGACAAACCCCATCCCTAGTGCATGCCCCCCAATGGCCACAGCTGCCTGGTCTCGATCATCATGCTCCGAACAGGGGTAGCCTCGCAAAACCGAAGGAAGAGAGCATGCAAGCCAGAGCGGGGTCTGTGCACTGCGAACGCGTGGAGGCAACGTATGCCTTGAGATGTGTGGGTGCCGCCGACACCGTGCGGGGCCTACCTGTCAGCGTCACGTTCTTGCGCATGTCAAAGATATCGTCGTCATCGTCATCGTCGTCATCCTCAACGCCGAGACTCTTGCCGACGCCGCCCGCATTTCCGGATCCACCCGCATCCGCGGATGGAACGAGCCTACCCGACGGCATCTCCACCGGCACCGGTTCGGGAACGGGGGCCAGGTGCGCCGCCGCGCACAGTGGGGGATGCGCCGGCTCTTCGCCAGCACGCAAAACAGGACCCATGGGCACCGTTCCCACAGGGGCGCCGGTCGAGCCGGTCCCCAAGACCCTTCCCGCGACGTTTGCTCCCGTGCCCGCCCCAACACTTGCTTCTGCGCCCGCCGCAACACTCGCTCCCGCGCCTGCCGCAAGACTCGCTCCCGCGCCCGCCCCGACACTTGCACCCGCGCCTGCCGCAACACTCGATCCAACGCCAGCATCCGCCGAAAACTCCTCCATGCTGCTGCCCTTGGTCACACCAGACCCCTCCACGGGCACGAGGTCCCTGTCAGGGATGCCCAGGGGGGGGGAGTTTCGCGAGCGTGACGCCAGCAGGACGACGGCATCCAGATCCACTGGCAACGGCACGCGGGGGGGCTGGTCCACGGTACGACCCAACCGCAGGTCCCGGCCGAGCGCGCGGAGTTGCTCCTCACTCAGCGGCGGGGCGGGCGGGTGGTGCAGCGTGGCGGACGCGACGAGCTCGATGGAGGATCGGGGGAGCCGGACATTGGGGTGGCGTTCGCCCTGCGCCATGAGCGTGTCGAGCGAGAGGAGGACTTCCTCATGAGAGACGCGCCGCCGACGGGGCAGAGCAGGGTCGGCCGGTTGCCCGTCCGAGCCGCCAGTGCTGTTGCCGCGTGCGGCTTTGATGGTCGCTAAGGACGACGTATTCTTGTTGGGGTCGCGGGACCCAACCCCTCGGCCCACCCCAACACCGTTCAAGCCGCCCGCATTGCCACCGCCCAGGGTGCGCAGGTTTGGGCGCAGGGCCACCGCGACGGGCGGCTGACCGGCCCCTGCGCCCCCGTTGGCCCTCAGGTGCGACGGGCGGTCGATCTCCGGCCCGAGGAGGACTGCGGCCAAGGTCTCGTCACCCTCATCCAAGCATAGGTCGATCACGTCCGCCATGGGTGTGGCGGTTGCTGGTGTGTGTGTGTGTGTGTGTGTGTGTGTGTGTGTGTGTGTGTGTGTGTGTGTGTGCAACGTGGGTGTGGTGGGGCCAGCGGATGCGTGCGGCTTGGGTATAGTGGTTGAGCGGGGTGGGCGGAGAGGGGGCGAGGAATGTGTGACCGCTGCCACAGGTGTCAGCTGAAGATTCCAGCGGGCCACCGTTCGTTCGCTGTCAAAGTCCGCTCACTGTCACCACAACATCGCCGAGTGCGAGCATGATTGTGCGTTTCTTGGGACGATGGCGCCGGGTTCCGGGGACAGTGACCTCATGGTGCCCTTACAATGACCTGCATGTGACAGCCGGGGTTGTGCAGATGTGTGGGGAAGCAAAGAAGGGGGGGGCGGGGGGGGGGGGAGGGAAGCTGTGTAAAAGAATGTCAGCTTGGGAAAACGCACGTGCCAAGTCATTTATTGTGAATATCCTTTTACATGCCGCAGCAAGGCTTCACAAGTTTCCTTCACAAGCCTTCCTCTACCTGAAGGTCTGTCCTTTCCAAAAGTCTGTTCAACATTCCTCTTGTTCATCGCATCTAGCCACCGGCTCTTTCCCTAGAGGAAATGTTATACAGGCGTCTCTCGTCACCACCATCTCTCGACAGGCCTCTTTCTGCCCACATCCCCAACCGCCCACGCAAAGATCTACTCCTTGTCTGCCCACATCCCCAACCGCCCCCGTAAATATCTACGCCTTGTCTGCCCACATCCCCAACCGCCCCCGTAAATATCTACGCCTTGTCTGCCCACATCCCCAACCGCCCACGCAACGATCTACTCCTTGTCTACTCGTCGAAGCCCCCCTTTACGAGCAAAAGGATGTGGCCATGAACAGTGTAGCAACAGGGTGTGGTTTGTCAACAAGGGGATTCAACACAATGAGAGGGGATGCAATACAACGAGGGGATGCAATACAACGAGAGGATGCAATACAACGAGGGGATGCAACACAACGAGGGGATGCAACACAACGAGGGGATGCAACACAACGAGGGGATGCAACACGAGGGGATTCAACACAACAAGGGGATTCAACACAACGAGGGGATGCAACACAACGAGGGGATGCAACACAACGAGGGGATGCAACACAACGAGGGGATGCAATACAACGAGGGAATGCAATACAACGAGGGGATGCAATACAACGAGGGGATGCAACACAACGAGGGGATTCAATACAACGAGGGGATGCAATACAACGAGGGGATACAACACAACGAGGGGATGCAACACAACGAGGGGATGCAATACAACGAGGGGATTCAATACAACGAGGGGATGCAACACAACGAGGGGATGCAACACAACGAGGGGATGCAATACAACGAGGGGATGCAACACAACGAGGGGATGCAATACAACGAGGGGATGCAATACAACGAGGGGATGCAACACAACGAGGGGATGCAACACAACGAGGGGATGCAACACAACGAGGGGATGCAATACAACGAGGGGATGCAATACAACGAGGGGATGCAATACAACGAGGGGATGCAACACAACGAGGGGATGCAATACAACCCTACTTTTGCTAGCCAGATGACACGGTGTAGTGCTGGGTAGTGAGGAAAGACGTGGGCCGGGTGTCTGTCAGGGAGGACAGCCAGGGGACTCGGTCCAACGCGTGCTGGTCGGGCGCCACACACACGGTCATACCCAAGATACAAGCGTGCAGGAAGGTGACTGGGAACCTCGGGTTGAAATAATTGAGGGCACAGGCGTGCCAGCATAGGTCTGGGGATGAGACCGAGAGGGGGAAAAACAACAGCACCGGCCATACCATGAGATACTTTGCTTAATTAACCCAACAGATGTGGAACCCCTCTGGCTGATTCCCAGGATGCTGGCGCCCAACCACCCACATGGCAGCCTGACAAGACCTGGGCACACCCTCCCAACAGGTACTGCACCCGTCCCAATTACATCTGTGGCGAACTGGCAGTAATGTGCACGGGGTGCTCCCCCGCACTATTGCTGGCTGCGGTGCCCCTGTAGAACGAACGCATTACAACAGATTGCGCTACACACGGAACTGGCGGGCCCGCGGCGCCCGCGTTTGCTAGCATACCTCCAACACAGAGTGGTTGTGTCAGGGGCAACAAAGCATGTACCCAGAACAGTGCAGCCGTGGACGAATTCGCTGAGATTCAGCATTCGTCGCACTCCTCCTAGTCTGATTGTCTTGTAAGCACAGCAGGATAGGTAGTGCACATACTGCAAGTCCCGGCTCGATAATGAACTAAGTACAATTCGTTTTCCCCTGCGCAAATCCTCGGTGCGTGCAGCCCATGTATGCTTTGCCTGCGGTTGATGTCGTCATTTTGTAAGTGCTTATGAGAAAGTCCCATAATTCCCACGTGCAGGAAGACGACCTTCACCTCCCCCCGCCCCCCGCATCCCCCACCCCCGACGAGGCCAGTAACGACGCTTCAACGCATCTAGAAATCACCCCAAGTACCGTGGGTGATGCGGTTGTGCTTACCGGTGTGTAAAACTAGAGGTTTCACCGACCAGTTCAAATAATTAGGGGCGCGTTCTCTTGCCTTGGGATAGTGCGCTTTCCAGCCGAAACCATATAGCAGCACTCCCATGCAAAGAGAAGAGTTTACCAATTGCCGGCTAGATCAGCGCACATAACAGTGCATGTCTAACATATGTGAGAGGCAACTAAAACAACCCACCGAGCTAGAACGCCGTGCGCGACTCGTATGGAGAGTGCCTGCGCGCCATGAACACCACCGTGTCGGGAGGTCGGCTGAACTGCATTCCGGGCAGCGTTAAGCACGCGGGCCATCATGCGAAGCTGGAAAATTGCTGCTGTGCGGTCGTCACCGATCAAGACGTGCTCACGAAAGCACAACTTCCGATGTGGTAACCAACACATGTGATAATTTCCAATTGCGTGAGCAAGAGAATCGACTTTTCGCGTTGTGCAGGTTCGCGGGAGTAGGTCAAATGACGGTGCGTCGTTGGCAGTTGGCACGCGCAGATCTTCACGAGGCGTACGGTAATGTCGGCAAACGTCAGTGCAGCCGATAGCAGATATTTATGAAAGTAACCGTCAGAGTTGTACCCGGCAGCACGGACCAGTGCCATCGCACCGTTGTCGTTGTTGTTGTGCATATGGGCTCATGTTGCCTTCAGCAAAGAAGTTGCACTTTATGTGCTGGAAGTGCACATTGCACTACGGGCTCACACTGTTATGGGCTCATGTCGCTTTCAGCAAAAAGACCCGCTCCCGAAAACCCCTCAGTCGTACATTGCAAGTTCAGTTATTTTCAGTTTATTCCCACGCTGGTTGTCCGACAGAGTTTCGGGTGAGTATTATAATTTTTGACCAGAGATGTAAAATTGGAAATTAGTATCAGCCAGTCCCTAATTTTCCGACAGAGTCATCCGACAGCGTCATCCGACAGAGTTATTAATGCGTTAGGAATCTCTCGAAGCCAAAAACTGGTCTGGTCCGGTCGTTTTAAAAGTCTTACATGGAGTATACGTAGCAGCAGGTCGCCTCGCGCGTCCACAAAACGGACTTCACGCCTCCCGGCAAACCTCGCATTATGTTGTTTCGTACTGTAGACAGAGCTGACGCCTGACAAGAGCTGAGTACTGTAGGCTGACAGAAATAATCAGGCGGCAAGCAGGCGGAGCCAATTTTCGGAAGAACCGTTAGGCTCGCCAGAATTGGCGAAGCTTATTTATAACTGACTTATACTGTAGGGATGGCCATATACAGTATTTCAGGGTCGAAATACTGCCTGATATTTTCAACTATACAAGCTTAAGGGGGGGGGGATGCTTCGCATCCCCCCCCAAAAGAAGCCGTAAAGAAGCCGTAGTCGACGGAGTTTCGATGCGTTGAACCGCTGGGAAAATTGATTGAGAGCTTCTGGGAGTTTTTGCTTTGTGATTGCGATACGGAAGATTTCGGTCGAGATTGCGCTCAGTTTGGTTTTTCAAGTAACCGTAAATCGATAGAAGCAAAAGAAGTCAAGGATGAGTTGACAACTTGTAGATACGGAATCTTCTGAATAAATGAGAGAAAGAAATGTCGTCAAGGCCGGGTGCATCTGTATGGAGCGTGCGGTGAGTGGGGATAGCTGATGCATCGCTGAGTAGTGGCGGTGTTGTTTTCCTAGTCGTTGCGGCTTCGGAGTCTGTGTTTCTTGAGCCTTCGAGTTGTGTATCAGTTTGAGACGATCGTTTTGTCCTGTACTGGATTTTATTTCGCGGACCAGTGCTAGAGTTCAAGAACGATTTTCTCTCTTTGGCATGGTCGATGATCGTTCTTTCAATGATCGCAATCCCGCCACATAACTAAAGCTGCCACACGCCAGTACCTCCCTGCCGTCATCGTCGTCGACGGGGGTGAGACAGATGACGCAGTTCGTTTCTTCGTCGGGGCGCGTCGTGTCGTGGTTGGGTGCCGTCGCGTCGGTTGACGTAGCTGGTGCCGGCGGTACGGTCTCGCCGGCTGTTGCGATCGTGGGTGGCGGTCCGTCGGGCTCGTCGACCGGAGTACGTGGGAGTAGAAGCTCCTGGAACACGATGTTCTGCGTGCGCACGCGGCCGTCGGGCTCGATCTGAGACGGGTCCACGAGTAGCAGGAGGCCGTCACGACTGCCCAGGACTCGGCTGATGGCTACGCCAAGTTGCCCGTGGTCAAACAGCCGTCTCCGAAGGTCGACGACCACCCGGCTGAGTGATCGCGACTGCACGCCGTGCATCGTCGTGCCGCCGTAGTACATCAACGGGAATTGGTGCCGATGGATCAAGATCGTCCCTGCGCGACCGCGACCGGCCGATTCGCCCAGGCGGAAGGGGAATGTGATGGTAGGCAGCGTGATCTGTTCCCCCTGTACGCCGTCTGCGTCGACGTGCCTGACGACGACGACGTGAGCGCCGATGCGGTCGAGGATGACCGTCTGACGACGCGCCAGACGCGCTCCGTGCAGGTTCCTTGCGATCGAGTAGACCTCCCCTTCTCGTAACGCCAGCTCGCTGTCCGGTATTGTTGGCGAGCGGAAGTGCGCCATGGTCGCCTCCGCGTCGCGGACGACGTGGTCGCGCTGCTCTTCGATGACCTGATGTCGCGCCAACGCCGTCCTGTGGATGGTTGTCCTCGTCGCCTCGGTCGCTCGCGCCGCGATGCGCGACTGCAGATTCTCGTTGAACGTCGTCGCGTCCGCGTTCACTGACGCGATGTACTGGTGCGCGCATACTTGCGCGGCGTGGGCGTTCTCGCCGTCTAGTATGTTGTCCGGGAAAACGAATTGCGCCGCGACGGCGAGCTCGCTTGTTCGCGGCAGCCATGCTGGCAACAGCACGTTTCCGTCGTTGTCGGTCGGGTGAGTGCCGTCAACGATCGTGTCGATCAAGGCTGCCAACTCAGGATCTGCGTTAGCGCGGTGATTCGTGATCAGAGTGCGCACTTCGACCTGGTCGCGCCACCACGGCAGGTGATGGATCATTGTCTGGGCTCGCTGCGACGGGTCTGTCACGCCCACCGTCACCGGGGGTGTCTGGCGGAAGTCGCCGGCCAGGATGACGATGGCACGCCGCCGAATGCGTGGCGCTCGCTCGCTCGCTCGCGGCAATCGGCGGCGCGTTCGGAGACGGCGTCCATGTCCCTGGCGTTTGTGCTCGCCGCCTCGTCCCAAAGGATGACGTCCAGCCTCCTCATGAACTCGCCCATGCCCGACGCGCTCTCGAACTGGCATCGGATCGGCTCCATCGATAATCGCTCGTCGCCCGCGTGCACGGCGATGTGGAATCGCGCGTGCGCCGTCGTGGCGGTGGCGTACTGCGATGCTGCGATGCCCGTGGATGCGACGACGGTCATCAGACGGTCGGGGGGCAGCAGTCTGCTGTCCACGATGAGCCTGGCGATGATCATTCGCATTAGGAAGGTCTTGCCTCGTCCGGGCCCGCCCTCGATGAAGAAGATCCGCGACGGCGGAGGCGGCTCACCGCGCTCGTCGGCGTCGCGATGCTCGGTCAGCGCGTCGACGATCTCGTCGAGGATGCGATGCTGTTCGTCGGCCAGCCTTCGTTCGTGATCTCGCAGAAAGTCCCGTGACTCGCCGCGCATGCGTTCCCTTTCCTCCATCGCCTCGCGGACGACCGTCGGCATGGTCTGATGACGACCAGACTGCAGTCGCTCTCGCCATCGCTGCGCGCGGTCGTCCCAGTCGGCAGGCCGAGCTCGGCGAAGGAGCGGCCGGACTGTCGGACGCGAATGTCGAACCACGCAATCAGCTCGTCTTGCCGGTCTTGTCGACCACGCTCTGCCGCATGCGTGAAATCTGAAGTCAGTGCGTGAAGCAGCTGCTCGTCCTCGATGGCGCGCGCGATGCCCAGCGCACCGTCCTCGAGCATGATCGTCGCCATGACTCGCAGGTTTCGAGGCGTCGTGCCCATGTCGATTGCTTCGCGGATCGCGACCTCGATCTCGTCGTCGAGCGACAGGAAACCCAGCGCGACCGCCGCCTCCTGAAAAGTCGCATACTCGAGCCCTCTCACGGTGCGCAGTTCGCGAATCGTCCTCGGCTGTCGGTGTCTCCCGGTGGCGAAGGGCGGGTTGCCGTGGCGCAGGATCAGGAGCAACGACCACATCTCGACCTCGCTCGGCCGCACCGACAGGATGCGGCTGACGATGCCGCGGACGCCGCCGCGCCGTTCTCTGCGTCGGCGCACATACCTCCTGAAGCCACTCACCTCCGTGAACCCGTCTGGCACGTCGGCGAGCGACGTCGACCTTCTCACAATCCGGTACGTTTCGTGGTAGTCCCTCATGCCGAGCGCGTCGTACGGTTCGCCCGCTGGGCGGTGCAGCCATCGCTCCATGTCTGTCGGGCCGCGGGATTGCCCCGTCGCGTTCACCCCGTGCCTTCGTCCCTCTCCTCGTCCCCGTCATCGTGTCCGCAGTCGTGCTCGTCTTCGGCGTCGTGCTCGATCGCGCCTCGCGTCGACCAGTACTCGTCGTCGTCGACGCGCCTCGCCTCGCCCTGCTCCATTGGGACCAGGAACGACAGCCGCAAGACGGACGGCTGTATCGTGACGAGCGGGAACGTATGCCCTCCCAGG
This sequence comes from Mesostigma viride, assembly GCA_009746045.1. Lineage (NCBI taxonomy): Eukaryota > Viridiplantae > Streptophyta > Mesostigmatophyceae > Mesostigmatales > Mesostigmataceae > Mesostigma > Mesostigma viride. The sequence continues at coordinate 5,472,814 of RPFO01000022.1, read as the reverse complement.
ATTCGCCAGCACCCCTGCATGCTGCCGATGCGACGGCTCATCGCGAACAGGAGCCCGCGGTCGCTCGGGTTGATGCCGAGACTCATCAGGACCGTGTCGTCGATGCGCCCCGAGGGTAGCAGGTACTCGAGCAGGTACTCGTAGACGCCTATCGACCCGAGCACCTCGGCGCAGACGTGGCCGCCCCACGCTCTCAATATGACGAGCTGCGTGGGCACGAGCAGGGCGTACTCGGGGCGTCGACGACGGTACACGACTCGCCCGTTCTCGTTCACCGTCGTCTGCGGCGCCAGCGGCATCGGGTACCCCCACACGCACGTCCCCGTCTGGCCCAGGCATCGGTCCGAGTGGTGGTGCACCTGGTAGCGGCGCATCAGTTCGCGCAGTTCCGGATCGTCGGGCGCCTCGGCCGTTATGAGTCGGTCGATCTCGGCGTATGTGAGCGGCGGCGTCGCCGCGTCGCTCGAGCGCGAGAACACGATGTGTACGTGCGGCAGCCCGCCGTGTTGGAACTGGATCACCTCGATCCACGTGTCCGGCTCCTGGTTCCCGCAGAAGACCTGTCGCAATATCGGCCTGACTCGTCGCAGTCGGGCATTGAAGATTCGGCACACCATGTCGAACCGGTCTGCCGCGGTCATGCCCTCGAGCAGTTCTGCTCTGATCTCCGGCCAGTTCGGGTTCGCGGTCAGCGTTATGAAGAAGTGCGGCCGTCCGCCGCCGGTGCTACCGCTGCAGACGGCCAACGCGTCGTCCAGATGCGCGCGATACCAGGCCGGGCCGCCGACGAACGAATGCGACAAATACGTCTCGCCAGCTGCACCGTGCGTCCTCCGTCTCTCGAAATCGACGTGGGCATCGTCCACCCTGGTAAAGTTCTCGCAGGCGAAGGCCTGCGATAGCCGTCCCATCTGCGTCTGAAATCCGGCTCGCAAGATGCCCCCGCGAGCCCATCGACTCAGCGTCGTTCCTCGTTCCGGGCTCCACGCCTGTTCCTCCAACCCGTCCGGAAAGAGGATCGGGTACTGAGCGAGCTCGTACAGTGGGCTCAACACGCTGACGCGCGTCGGCCTGTCTTCCGCGACGTGTTGTAGTAGGAATGTCCTGACCTCCTCTTGCCGCTCGCTCCCCGTAGTGACGTCGTACAGTAGTCGAACGACGCCGATCTCGTCGTCGTCGACCCGCTCGCGCTCTCCGACGACGTGCACGCGAAAAGGGACAGCCTGGCTGACGCGATCGCGTAGCTGCTCGCCCCCTTGCACTGGTCGATACGTCTGCACGACGCGATTCGAACGCGCCAGGTCGCGCCTCAGGTCGCGCAGCGCGTCCGGGTGCCTGCGTATGAGCTGCTCCCACTCGCCACCGCGGGCTTCGCCTCCCAGTGCTTGGTCTTGGCGTGCCGAGTCTCGGTCCGAGTCGTGCATGATCCAGCGGTGCGGGCCCGAGGTCGGCTCGGACGCAGCTCTGATGATGTGGTACGCCCGGCCCAATAGCACGACGTTATGTGTCGCACTCCGCGCGTGTTCCCAATGGCTCCAATGCAGCGCCATCGAGGACACCGCGGTCAAGTTGTTCGCGATATTGGACACGCGACGCCACGCCTGCGACTCGTCGTCCGACGTTACGCTCGGGAAAAATCGCGACACGACGCGCTCGGCGTCCTGCGACAACCTGACGGCGGGGACCACGTGTCTCCCTCGGCCGCAACAGAGACTCTCAGGCTCTTCGTGCATCAGTCGGATGCCGCAGTGCGTGCATGGATTCGGTCGCCAGAGGACCGCAATCTGGCCATGCCGCAATCTCCACTGCGCGATCGCGTCGCGTGCGACCATCAACTCGGCGTCCCTCCTCCCCAAATATGATGTCACCGTCTCTCCATCCGCCCTGGCCAATGACGTGACTCGCCGAATGACATTGGCGATCTCATCCTCCTCCCCTTGTACCCTGTCGCGCCTGCAGTCATCGTTAACACGATCACCAACGTCGCAATAGAATCAAGTCAGCACAGAAAAAGAAGACTTGGACTTTCAAGAAATTAATGTTTATAAATCATGTCGAGAAGAAGAAACATACGCATGATAACATAGTCAAGAAAATTTTGCCATAGCTTCCGCTGCTCAACAATGTAAGAAGAAAATTTCGCATAGCTTTCGTAGCTCGACAAAGTAACAGATGTCATAGTCGATACGAAGCCAACTAAAAAAGAAGACTTGGACTAGGATGCAAACAATTCTAATACCACACTAGGCTTTTGTCATGCCAAAACAGTCCATCTTTGACCAATGAATTCAGATAACTTTTCACCTTTGAGATACTCTTCTCCGTCCTTGACGCTGTCGGTTTGCTTCATCTCGTTGATGTCTGCGAAGAAGAAACATTCCGAGAAGAACTTATAGAAACAGATATAACGTAGCAAAGAAAATTTTGCCATAGCTTCCGCAGCCTAACCGACTCAAAGAAAATTTTGCCATAGCTTCCGCAGCCTAACCGAATAGAAAGAAAATTTCACTTCATCTCGTTCATATTATACATCTCTGCGAAAACAAAAGAAGTCATGAATCATTCCGAGAAGAAGAAACAGATATGATAACGTAGCGGCAAAGAAAATTTTGCCATAGCTTCCGCAGCCTTCCTGAATGGCAAGAAAATTTTCGCATCAGAACAGCCCAACGAAGAAAGAAGAGTATCGTTACCTAATAGCTCCTTCTGCTTCTCGATCTTGCGCGATAATGTGATCCGCTTCCTCTCTGCATGATTCCGAGAAGAAACAAAAATAAATAAAGAGGTTCTGACTTTGGTTCAAGCTAAGTCACGTGATAAAGAGCGTTGTAAGCAATATCGATGAGGACGTATACGTAGAGGAAAGAAGATTATTCAAAAGATTCTCACCTGCTTGCACGTTCAATCGCAGTGTGACGATGCTGTCGAAGATGTTCTGCCCGGCTTTGTCTCTGTCTCCGTCTTACTCTTGCTAGCAATTCCGTTTGGATCCGTTGTCTCGAATTCCTCCTTTCTTGCAGGCGGAATCTCCGGTTTTCTCTAGCCTCATCCATTGCGTACCCATACGTTTTCACGCATTATGGAACTAAAAGTACTTCATCCCAGTAATTCAGTTCGTTGATACCTGGTAAACCCAGTAATTCATACTCAATTCATACGTAACGATTTTCTCTAGCCTCATCCGTTACACGCAGCTTCATCTCAGTAATCCAGTTCGTCCATATCGGCCATTTCGTCAAGCTAAGCATCAGATTATTCACATCATTGCATCGATAATTCATCGATCATGCGCTGATGCATCGTTAACCCTTCAATTGTGTCAACTGGAACCACCAGAACGGACTGAGTATGGGCATCTTAGTAAGTATGAGAGTATCTAGCCAAATAACATTTTCTGGCCCACCCTTGGAACCAAGGATGCTTTTATATCAAATAACTTTGGGGTCATGTCATTGGTCACATATCTATGCCCCACAGCTGCTATAAATAGCACCCCCCCCAAGGGGGTACGGTGCAGATGGGGTTCAAGAGATATATAATGCAATATGGACCATTTCTCAAAATCTGCTGACCCTGGCCCTTTGAGGGGAGTTCAAGATAATCACAGGCATGCCATAGATGCATTCACAACATGACATGCCATAGAACTGCACAGGCTAGCTAGCATACAGCCCAAAATAGCTCAGACCGTTATAACGGGTGCAGTTATTTTGGGGTGTTTTGGTAGCACTACCGTATAGGCATTCAATTCCAACGTGGCACAAAACATCATAGATGGCCACACATGGATTCCCAAACACATTTCCAGCTTAAAAATCACAACAGCATGCTATACAACAAGTATAAAGCTTGTGCCAAGGCCCAAAACCAAGAGTATAACGGGTTCACAAGGAGCTACATTATCAATGCATCCAACACACTATAAAGCAATTCCAATGATTGGCAATGATAGAGAAAACAAAAGAACTCACCTGGTTGTGCTTCCATGCAAGCAGGCCCTGGCCATTCATGTTTCTTGCATGCACTATGGACGCACAAGCAGAAGGATAACTTGGGCCAGCAAACCAAGAAGCAATGCCTAGAGCTTGCCAGAAAACCAATTGTCTCGCTATGTCTGTGCAGGGAAAAGCATCCCGCTATCAAGCCCACCATGTTAAGAGACAATACCAAACGCTACTTCACTGGTTTCGTTGAAGCCTTAGCTAATAGCAATCAAATCTGGTCCAAAATCTGCGTGACATAGTGGTATTCCCCAACCATCACAAGCGAACGCGTACAAGCACTAAAGCAACAAAACGACAAGCAAAAACCATCGATTACATGTCTAAAACTAGTTTATAAACGATAGGACGACTTGGTACTGTAATGTATAAACGCTAACATGTCAATACGTACCAGGTCGAACCCGCAGATTACCTGCTGTGCGGGAGCCATCACTCCCACCTCACGGACATAGCCTCGAACCTTTCCTGGCCGTCATCGCTAATAAAACATGTCAAGAATAACGTAACAAGTCTATCCACGCGCAAATATATGGACGTTTGCCGCCGAACAACAGGTAGCGTACGCACTGTCACCGCCTGGCCGCTGACAGGATCTGCTGCACCGATTAGAACCTAGAGACATACTTGCGCACATCCAGACGCTTCACGGCCAGATTTATAACCTTTATAACACTCAAGGATAATTACTACAAAATTTGAGTTCAAAATTCCAAGCCATGCTCTCGTACCAGTCATTTGCCTGCACCGCCATAGCCGCGGACGTCAATTATTTTCATTCACGTCGGTCCCGTTTGACCATGGTACCCCCCCAACTTTGATTGAGTATATCTCCCTGGCCAGTTGTCCAAAGTACGGTCTGAATAGTGCCAGGCATAGCTTACGTCTAGATCTTTCGATCCCCCCAGGTTTGACCGTTGAATTATTTTTGGCGCGGCGCCTGGTTCTGCCACAAACTCAGTCCGTTAGAGTGGCGCGAGTTCAACTGGCGCCACGAAAACGGACTCAGTACAAATTAAGGGTTAAGTTGCACCGGGAAAAGTCGATCATTTATGTTACCTGGTAGCTTCGCGAAACGTAACGGCGAAAAGTTGGACCAACTACGCGCAGATTTTTCGTATTCAATCCGTGCAGGTGCACCAATAGACGTTCGGTTCGAAACTGACCAAGCTTTCTAAGTCGTCGAAAGTCGCGGTTTAGGATTTCGCAAACGTGCTCAGACCAGAACGTGGCTGCTAGCCATGTACCAACCTACGACGATCGTCGTAGGTTGGCTGACCGAAACTGGGTCGAGACCACTACTAAAAAGTCGAGCACGGCGAGAGCAACGGCGAAAAGGCGAAAGCCGTCAAGCTGACCGTCACTCTAGTAGAGGCACCAATAGACATTCGGTTTGAAACTGACCAACCTTTCTAAGTCGTCGAAAGTCGCGGTTTAGGATTTCGCAACCGTGCTCAGACCAGAACGTGGCCGCTAGCCATGTACCAACCTACGACAATCGTCGTAGGTTGGCCAATCGTCGTAGGTTGGCCACTTGGCTGACCGAAACTGGGTCGAGACCACTACTAATAAGTCGAGCACGGCGAGAGCAACGGCGAAAAGGCGAAAGCCGTCAAGCTGACCGTCACTCTAGTAGAGGCACCAATAGACATTCGGTTTGAAACTGACCAACCTTTCTAAGTCGTCGAAAGTCGCGGTTTAGGATTTCGCAACCGTGCTCAGACCAGAACGTGGCCGCTAGCCATGTACCAACCTACGACAATCGTCGTAGGTTGGCCAATCGTCGTAGGTTGGCCACTTGGCTGACCGAAACTGGGTCGAGACCACTACTAATAAGTCGAGCACGGCGAGAGCAACGGCGAAAAGGCGAAAGCCGTCAAGCTGACCGTCACTCTAGTACGACCCAGTTTCGGTGAGCCGACAGGTGGCTAGTCGCGAAAGTTCGACCAACTACTCGCCAGTCGAACTGGATCAAGTCGCTAACGTCAAAATGTCGCGAGACGACTTTAAAGCCATTAAAGACGCCAGCGAGTGAACGCCAATCGTATCCCACTGCACCAAAGCACTCCGTCCGATGCCCGAGATACAGCGTCTTCGGTCCAACCACGCACCGAAGTCTGTACGATCTCCAAATTCAGTCGACTTGCGCCCAACGGGAAACGGCGCTAAGGACAGGCGTCGACCACGAGGACCCCTGAAAAAGACCGGAAAAGTACGGAGATCCGCCACAGGATGCCCGATGGTTTTTAATATAGTTGATACTGCCAGTCTATACTCGCAAGTCGCAACAGTACACGGGCCCTGTTTTATGATTTATCCCCTGTTCCTACAGTATGTCTTTTCTCACGTGCATGGCCTTATAAAATTCGCCAATTCTGGCGAACCTAACGGTTCTTCCGAAAATTGGCCCCGCCTGATAATTACTGTATGGGAGGACACAACCTCGACATTATCCAACTATATAAAAAACAGTCCTATAAAAACCATCGGGCATCATATTACCTTAGAAAAACATTCTTGTGATAATAGCGCCTTGCCCAGGCTTGCCGATAGATTACTGCTGTGAACGCGCCTCTGGATATGAAGATTTGTGAGGCCTGTCCTGTTCTGCGTCTTCGGGGAGGGGGCGGCGATGGCGGTGCTACTGGTGCCGAGTCGCGAGATTGCTACCTTAAGATGTATGCTCAGAAAAAGCCAGATGCCGTGGACCCCAACGATCAGAATTTAGCCCGTTGGTCCTGCTGCTCTTTGTCTGGGGAGCCCCTTCGGGAACCATGCGCTTCTGATGCGCTGGGGAATCTTTTTAACAAGGAGGCGGCTCTGCATCATCTAGTGTCCAAAACCATGCCCCCATCCTTTTCTCATATTCGCGGCATGAAGGACGTGTACACGCTGAAACTGTCTAAGAACCCGGGCGTCACGGACGACAGTCGCATGGAGAGGTTTCGATGCCCGGTGACAGGCCTCGAGATAAACGGGAAGTTTCGATTTTCATTCTTGCGGGCCTGCGGGCACGTTTTCAGCGCGAAAGCTCTAAAAGAGGTACGACGGTCGCGCTGGTCATGCGTTTGTCTTTGCTGGTCGTTGAAATCCGTCTTCTTAAGTAGTGTCGGTGTACACTTTACGACTAGGGGTGCTCCGGTGGCCATCAATGGGATACTGCCACTTGCTTCGCCGCTTGCTTCCTGGATCCTTCGGTTCTGTGCTGTGCTGGGAGGTTTGAAGGAACAATTCCATTGAGCACAGTACTTATTAGTTGAAAGGAGCAATTAGGCTGTCTGACAAGTCGAAAGGACGGTTTGTGTGACAGCTGTACGGAAACTACAGTCGCAACCTGCCCCACTTTTCAAGGCCCTGCTTTCACACCTACGGCGCTTTTCCCTCGCTGCGTGTTGTGCCAGCACACCAATTGTCACACACACCCCAACCCCTTGAAAATAGTGAGATATATGCATCCAGTAAGAGATCAGCTAATCATATAATGTTACACTGAAATATATGTAAGGTACAAGTGAGGCCACTACCCCCTACAATCAGCACAAAACAATACAGCCACAACAACCCAAGCGATAACTGTGCTGTCCCATCGATACATACCAATGATGCACACCCCTGCGCCACTGAATCGAAGCCATTCGCTCAATTCAGTTTATCCACGACCACAACGTCATCCTCCCCCTGTTATATATTGCACCATCAACGCCTCCCCCTTCCCCACCCACCCCCAGCTGCCATCGAGCACCTGCCTCGAGTGCCACACTCCCTTCACCGACGCCGACATCATCCCCATCAATGGCAGCGAGGAAGACGTGAAGGCCCTCAAGGAGAGGATGGAGACCGAACGCGCAACCAAGGCAGCCGGCGCGGCCAAGGTAGGGTCTTCTCACCGTTGTTATGATGCGTATTGCTGTTATTGTTGTTGTTGTTATTATTATTATTACTATAATAATAATTATTATTATCATTATCATTATTATTATGATCTAATTATCGACTTATGTTCAGGTCAGCATCCAAGTAGGGTCAGTATCGAGCACATCCAAATTCCAAGATAGGGTCTTGGATGTATTGTTAACGTTGTTATTAGTCAGTCTATGTTCTCATTGAGGAGTGATCTAGTTGAGTTCATTCTTGTGAGGTGAATTTGCCAGCGCGTCCAGGATAAATATTTATGAACGCTATTCTTGTAACAAATGATGTGATATAAGAGGGTTGGTATCCCTGACAATTCCTTGACTACCCATGGCTACTTGCAGCCAACTAGTGCGTCCAAGGCATGGTGGGTGTCGGGGAAAAGCCAGTACTTTGTGTGCTTGCCAGCTGGCACTTACCGTCCGAGCACCTCAGTGTAATGATGTACACGCATGCATGTCGTAGCCTCGCCCTGCCTCTTTGTTAGCCTCGCCCTGTCAGTGCTGCCCCCCGCTTTCACATAATCCTCAGAGTTTAACCAAAACATGCCGCATGTCGCTTCATCGAACGATCCTGGGCGCACACACTCTTGCAGACGAAAAAGGAGAAGCGGAAAACGGCCGACGCGGCACCGGCCGACAAGGAGGGTGCGGTGCCAGAACCCACCGCGGCACGCACAGGGGATGATGGCACACAGGTGCGTGCCTAGCTGCGAACGATCCCATCTTTACTTACATGCGATGTGTGCGAGGTCTACTTACATCCAATGCGTTCATGGTTACCACTTGTGGGTTCTGTCACTTGGCGTCATCCCTTGTGGGTTCTATCACTCAGGTTTCGTCACTTGTTCTTGTCAGCGTCGCATGGTGTGTCCTGGGTGGCTGCTGCCATCTGCGTGATCTCTCAGGTGCCCGCCTGGCTGGCGGGTAGCAACCCGTGTAGGGCGTAGCAAGTAGCAACCAGTCTAGGGTACAACGACTAGTAACCATCATAAGGAAAAGCAAAATCAACTAGCCAGTGCGTGGTGATCCGCCCACGGTACCCACAGCACAGGCGCCCGTAATCAGCAGCGCCCCGTCGCCGGCCACGTGCCGCGGCCACACATGCAGCCGTATCGACGAGCGCTCACCTGATGCATTCTTCCGATTGGTTGAGGCACGCGCGTGTATGAGATGCTCACGAGGCTGCCTTGCCCCTTACCAGGTCTATGCAATCCATCCCCCTTTCCCTGTTTCGTCTCAAACTTTGTCTAGTTTCAAACCTTACATCCATCCTTACTATGCCCCCAATTAAATCACTAGTTCGAGTCATCGGTGAATGGAGAGGGGCCTGGAGAGGGGCCTCGTGGCGGTACTCTCTCTCAGAACAAGATGCCGACTGCCTTGGATGAAAACCAAATGTCTTCCGGGAACTGACTTTTTTGCTCTGAGCTGGCTTCCCGCTGCTTTATTGTTGCTGCCACTTTTGTCCCCGGCCCCCCGGCCCCCTCCCCCCCCGGATGGCTTGGCCGTTTTTTCTCCACCTACGGCTTTGAACGGGAGTGATTGTTGGCTTGGGGCAAACCTCTGGCCATCCCTTCCGTGCCTGGTGGTCTGCGCCTGCTGCCACATGTCACATGATGTTGTGCGCCTGGCGCTGCCGGTTGTGGGCCCCAACCGCATGGCTGTGTGGATTGCCGCTCCGTCGTCCTTTGTTCTGTGTGGGGTGGCATGCGATCCTGTGTTCTGTGTGGGGTGGCGTGCAATCCTGTGTTCTGTGTGGGGTGGCACGCGGTCCTGTGTTCTGTGTGGGGTGGCACGCGGTCCTGTGTTCTGTGTGGGGTGGCACGCGGTCCTGTGTTCTGTGTGGGGTGGCACGCGGTCCTGTGTTCTGTGTGGGGTGGCATGCGGCCTTGCCTTCTGTGCGGGATTGCATGTGCCTGCCGCCACATGTCTCATGCATCCCTAATCGCCTATCGCTCAAGCAGGGTGGCGACACCAAGCCCAGGCTCAAGGGGTCTGACCGCGTGGTCCCCGCCAAGAAGTACAAGGCCGCTGAGGTGCTTCTGCCCGCACACGCCACCAAGGAGGTGTTTGCGTCTCTCTTCACGTCATCCGCGCCCGAGGTCAAGGAGACGTTTGTGTGCAGGAACATGCCGCTGCGGCGGAACTAGGGAGCAACGGGGTACTTTCCGTGCCCACGCTAGGGGCGAGGTCGGCCGTAGTGCCACCAGCCTAGGCGGTTGAGTTGCAAATCTGAAACCAGGCCAATTGTATGCACACATGCTCGGAACACACACCCTGATCAAGCAAGATGTTTCCGGCTCCACCATCTAGGTGGGCCGGTCATCTAGGCACTCCTAGCTTAGGGTTAGTAAGCCATGTAATATTTCAATGAACAAGGCTACACATTTCCATCTCCGTTCATATGTTCATCATCGATCCGGCCTGAACCACTCGAAAACGCGGATTTAATTAAGATAACGGCCTTGACTCGAGCCATGGTCCGGATATGCTCCAGATTTCTGGCCAGCTTGAGCGTGTTGTCGATCATTTTCAAATACATCAATTATTTAAAACAGTCATGCCTGTGTAGTAAGTATAGGCATGTATACAAGTACATGGAGGTAAGATATCGTCGAGGCAAGCAGCAAATATAGTTAACTAAATACCGCCTTGCGCCGGGATGCAAAAAAAAAACGCGCAAGTTCAAGTAGCTTCAACAAGCACTTCAAGTAGCTACTTATTTTTTCTAATGAGATTAGCATAGTGTGAAGATCACGAGGGTGCCGGTGCCCTTGAGGCACCTAGAGCAAGTGCTGCTTACATTCCACTCTTGCCGGAAGTAGCCTAGAATGTATTAAAAGCCATATGCCCCTTGTCAGGGATATGTGCTACATTGACTCCCAACGGAGTGATGTTGATAGTTAATTAATTAATTAATTAGCATAGTACTCCGTGGCATGCCTTTGCGCATGACACGCAAGTACTTACTAACTTCAACAAGGATTCGAACTAGGACCGAGGTCTGGCACGATTCCGCAGAGCCCTAAATGGGTGTCCTGATCCGTAGCTACTAGGCATCCCAAGCTACGGCCCAACTGCAACACAACTCTTTCAGGCCGGAGAGTGGTGCAGGTAAGATATAACAAATATATATACATGCACTAGTTAGATCAACCCTAGCGCTGCAAGGGTTAATGCCCCATGGCCGCCCCCCAACGGTATCGGCCGCGCGTGTAACTATAACTAGTTAATTGAATATATCTCAAAGTTTGTTGCGGACAATACGCTTATAATTGGTGCGGCACACAGGGCACGCATGGCCCACGTCTGCCTTGGCAAAGCACGCGTTGTACTTTTCAAAGGCGAGGATGCAGTTGGAATGAAAGGCATGTGCGCAGCTTAGGATGGCGATGCCGACCGCCCCTTTCTTGGTCAGCGGGCAGATGCAGATGGGGCATTCGTCTTCGCCGCGGTCACGAATCTGCACCATAAATACAGGCGCCATCCGTGGTTGAGCCATATCAGTGAGATAGAAAGTAGGCACGTCAGTAGCCAGTAGCATATCATGCACGATGTAAACATACACAAGCTCTTTGATGGGAACTTTGCTAAGATGGCAACTACAGCGGCCCTTCCATATGAGAGGAAAAAGTAGTCGCTTGGCCTCACGCGCAGATGTACTCACACCAGGAAGAGCTCAGGACAAAAACGGGGTGGCAGGCAGGTCGAGGTTCCTTGGCACAAAAGGCACTGCCAAGGAGAGCGAGTGACACTAACAAGTCTTACCAAGCTTAACCATTAGCTACAAAGGATTGAATCCCATGCTAAGGCACATTGATGTTACTCTCTCCTTGGACTCCATGACGCCAGCAACAAGAAAAAGAAAAAAGAAACTGACTTTCCCACCGTGGTAATCAGGTACCAGCAACTGGGCAGGTTGCAACTTGCTCCACTCATAGTTGACGAACAAAATACACCACTCGATTTTTCTACGAAAACTTGACACCAGCTCAGAGCAGACCATAGCAAACAATCTGGTTTCCTTGCACAACCTGCAAGCACTGACCTGCTTACTTACTCACTCAGTCTCGCTTGCCCGCAGCAAGCCAACCAAGAGACCCACGGCACATGGTCCTCGTACATGCTGGCATATGCCACTTTACGCGACTGCCAGGACTTGACCTCAACTGCGAACAATGTAAACTGCAAACAACTTAACTGTCAACAACTCAACAGCCAATCGGCTACAGGCGCTGGGATGGTGGCGCATGGCCACGTGTGCATGGGGGCGCACACAAAATGGTAGCTGACTCGGTGCTCAACTCATCTGTGTATTCAACTCATGACTAGGTTATTGATAGCATCTTCAGAGCAAGGCCTTTACACTGAGAAAAAACAAGGGCGCCCGATGAAAGGTCTATTAGCAGGGAAGAACGGGATCAGGAGCTATTGAGTACTTGTGGTGGCGAATCCGCGACTAAACCCGTGGAGGAGCAGGCACCGTGCCTGTGAAATCAAGCTTGTCTTGTAGATATCAACTTTGTGACAACGCGCCAGCACAAATGCAGCCAAGTTGCAATCGCTTCCCCCCAAAACATCCCAAACAACCATGGACTAGGCGTTGCGAGGGCTACTTATTTGGAAAGGGGCACATTCCATACAGCTGGAGAGCCACCGAGAGACACACACGAGAGAAGACATCACAGGCTTAAAAAAAAAAAAAAAAAGGCGAGCAAAGACGAGAGGAAAAACAAGAGAAAAAGACGTACCCGTGCCCGGATCTCATCCCAGTCCGGCTCGTTGGCCTCTCCGTGCGCCGCGCTCCTGCTTGCGGCCGCAACGTCCTGACCACTCGAATGTGGCAGCGCCTCCTCAGCCTGCGCCTGCCCTGCTTGCCGATGCTCCACGCCATCCAGACCATCCGATGCGTCGCCATGTGGCGGCGAAGCCATCCCCCCACCGCCCCCATTGTCGCCATCACTGATGCTGCAGGGCTGGCCCCATACCGCCGTCTCGGCCGCGCTGTTGGCACACCCGAGGGATGCCAACACATCGCACGGCGCATCGACTACATCCCAGGTGAGCCGACAAAAACAGTCCCAGACACTGGAAGCATGGCGCCAGGAAGCATGGCGCCAGGGACAGGTGAGCATGAGCATATTTCTAACAGGGAGGATACGGCTCTGCAGTGATAGTGACAATGGGTGGGATGGGGTGTGTGTTTGGGTGGGGTTGTTCGGGCCCTACACCCGAATTCTGTCCCACCACCCTCAACAACAATCGGCAACATCTTCGGCTTTGCTACAGCTTGCCCCGCTGCGGCACCAGTTACCGCTGAACGTTGTTGCACAACATCATAGCTAGTGCAAACGACAGCTCGGAAAACAGTGCACTGCAGACATCTCCGCATTTGTGACCATGGCACAAAGCAGAGACCAGAACACACAGACTGGAAAGCAGGGACTAGAAAGCAGGGGCCAGAAAGCAGGGGCCAGAAAGCAGGGGCCAGAAAGCAGGGACCAGAAAGAAGGGACTAATAAGCAGGGACTAGGAAGAAGGGACCAGAAAGCAGGGACTGGGAAGCAGGGACTAGAAAGCAGGGACGAGAATGCCGAGACCACAACGCAGATACCACAGGTATGCAGGTATGGGCATGTACTGCATTTGGGGCTATGGGGATAGGAATGTGGCTGATGGGGGCGACAGTATTGTGAGCTTTTAGGCTCCGCCGTTACTCTGGTCAATCTCTGCAAACTAGGGCTCTAACGCACTCCTCACACAAAGATCGCGACTCCGACTCTCCTCGCACACAAAGATAGCGACTCCGACTCTCCTCACACAAAGATAGAGACTGCGACTCTCCTCGCACACATAAATAGCGACCCCGACTCTCCACAAAAACAAAGATAGCGACTCTGGCTCTCCTAACACACGCAATCGATAGCATGGGCAAGGGTGGGACAAGCCGCTGTACCGCCATGCGCGCGCTGCTTACCGAAACACGCGGTTACTCTGCGCGATGTTTTGGTCAATCTCAGCAAACAGCGTTTCAAGCTCGTCGTGCTCGTCCGCCATCACCTTGAGCAGCCGCTCGTTCGCCTCCTCCAGCTGGACCAGGGTGACAAGAAAAAACCAAAAAAGAATCCAGAAGGGGGGGGAGAGAGAAGAGGGACAACAAGTCAGCTGTGCCAGAAGACGCTCGTTTACCTCCGGCAGCTGGCAAGGGGAAAGGAGGGTAACGGGGGAAAGGGGAAGGGGGGCGAGGGGGCGAGGGGGCGAGGGGGCGAGGGGGCGAGGGGGCGAGGGGGAGAGGGGGCGAGGGGGAGAGACAAGAGGGGGCGAGGGGCGAGGGGAGAGACAAGAGGGGGCGAGGGGGCGAGGGGGCGAGGGGGCGAGGGGGCGAGGGGGCGAGGGGGCGAGGGGGCGAGGGGGAGAGGGGGCGAGGGGGCGAGGGGAGAGGGGGGAGAGGGGAGAGGGGAGAGGGGAGAGGGGGAGAGGGGAGAGGGGGAGAGGGGGGGAGGGGCGAGGGGGCGAGGGGCGAGGGGGCGAGGGGCGAGGGGGCGAGGGGGCGAGGGGGGCGAGGGGGCGAGGGGCGAGGGGGCGAGGGGGCGAGGGGGCGAGGGGGAGGGGGGCGAGGGGGCGAGGGGGCGAGGGGGCGAGGGGGAGAGGGGGAGAGGGGGAGAGGGGCGAGGGGAGGGGGAGAGGGGGCGAGGGGGCGAGGGGGCGAGGGGGCGAGGGGGCGAGGGGGCGAGGGGAGCGGGGGCGAGGGGGCGAGGGGGCGAGGGGGCGAGGGGGCGAGGGCGAGGGGGAGGGGGAGGGGAGAGGGGGAGAGGGGGGGAGGGGGAGAGGGGAGAGGGGAGAGGGGAGAGGGAGAGGGGGAGAGGGGGAGAGGGGGAGAGGGGGGAGGGAGAGGGGGAGAGGGGAGGGGGAGAGGGGAGAGGGGAGAGGGGGAGAGGGGAGAGGGGGAGAGGGGGAGGGGGGAGAGGGGAGAGGGGAGAGGGGGAGAGGAGAGGAGGGAGAGGAGGGGGAGAGGGAGAGGGAGAGGGGGAGAGGGGAGAGGGGGAGAGGGGGAGAGGGGGAGAGGGGGAGAGGGGGAGAGGGGAGAGAGGGGGAGAGGGGGAGAGGGGGAGAGAGGGGAGAGGGGAGAGGGGGGAGAGGGGAGAGGGGAGAGGGGGAGAGGGGAGAGGGGAGAGGGGAGAGGGGGAGAGGGGGAGAGGGAGAGGGGAGAGGGGAGAGGGGGAGAGGGGGAGAGGGAGAGAGGGGGAGAGGGGAGAGGGGGGGAGAGGGGGAGAGGGGAGAGGGGAGGGGGAGAGGGGGAGAGGGGGAGAGGGGGAGAGGGAGAGGGGAGAGGGGAGAGGGGAGAGGGGGAGAGGGGAGAGGGGAGAGGGAGAGGGGGAGAGGGGGAGAGGGGGAGAGGGGAGAGGGGGAGAGGGAGAGGGGAGAGGGGGAGAGGGGGAGAGGGGGAGAGGGGGAGAGGGGGAGAGGGGGAGAGGGGGAGAGGGGAGAGGGGGAGAGGGGGAGAGGGGAGAGGGGAGAGGGGGAGAGGGGGAGAGGGGAGAGAGGGGAGAGGGGGAGAGGGGAGAGGGGGAGAGGGAGAGGGGGAGAGGGGAGAGGGGAGAGGGGGAGAGGGGGGAGAGGGGAGAGGGGAGAGGGGGAGAGGGGAGAGGGGGAGAGGGGGAGAGGGGGAGAGGGGAGAGGGGAGAGGGGAGAGGGGGAGAGGGGGAGAGGGGGAGAGGGGAGAGGGGGAGAGGGGGAGAGGGGGAGGGGAGAGGGGGAGAGGGGAGAGGGGGAGAGGGAGAGGGGGAGAGGGGAGAGGGGGAGAGGGGGAGAGGGGGAGAGGGGAAGAGGGGGAGAGGGGAAGAGGGGGAGGGGGGGAGAGGGAATACAGGGGTAAAAGGGGTATATGAGGCAGGAGAAAACAGGTCAGCGGCAAGTAAAGGCTTCTTGGCTATCTTCCGGTTGGTGGGGAACTGCAGAGGAAGAGAGGATGCAAGGGGGGAGAGGGGGAATGACACCGGGCAAGAGGGGCAGGGAGGGACAAATCAGCCGCCAAGGTGAAAGGCCACAGGAAGTGCCCGGAAGAGCCTATTGTCTGTCTCCAGCTGGCAGGGTGAAGGCGAGGAAGAGAAAATGAGCTCCAAGTGCCAAGATACTTGATCACCTTAGCGAGTGGTTAGCCAGGGCCGGGAGAGTAAGACCTGGCTGCCAGGTTTAGGAAATTAGGGGAGGGATAAGCCAGCCACGAAGGGCGAGGAAGGATGCTAAGAATCCGCCAGCTGCCAAGTGTGCAGATAACAGTTAAAGACATGTCCGCTGATAAGGATAAAGGGCAATGGTGGGGCTATCCGCTGCCAGGGAAAAAGGGACAGGTGAGAGCAGGGCTGTGGCCATTGATAAAGGGCGATGGGGGCGATGTGGTGGGGAATGGGGAAAGCTATACGCTGGGTAAAGGGGAGAGCTGTACACTGGCTGCCAAGGAGGAAGGGGATGGTAAGAGTACTCCAGCCAATAAAGGGATCAAGGAGAACGCTGACTGCCAAGGATGAAGGCAGGCGGGGAAACCATGGCCCGCTTGGCTACTGCTCGGTGGCCTGCCTGCCAGCCACTGGTTTCCCCGTTGGTACAGCATGGCTGTGAGCTACTGCAGAGACACTGCGAGCCGTGCACAGCGTCAATGTGCTCCGCAGCTCCCCAACGGGAGCGCGAGATCAATTAATTCATGCACAGCAGGGGCGGGTGGTCGTGAGCCATTCCTATGTGCGCGTGTGGGTTGCCACGTCAGGTACCCAGGACTAGGGAACCCCAAGGGGGAGGAGGCACCCTTGTGAAGCCTATAGAATGGGCGCGGGTGGTTGTGAGCCATCCTTGTGTGGGCGCGTGGGGTGCCACATCATCAGGTAGTGGGCGGGGGCGTGAGGAGTGCCACCCACACGCTCAGGTAATGGGCGTGAGCGGTCTTTCCGTGATCTTCAGGTCAAATGCTTCCAATATTTCCATGCGGTTTATAGCCATGAGTGGTGCCGCCCACCTTTTGCGCAAACCAGTTGCGGCGCTTGACCGGGTCGCTGGGGGGTACGGATGCCAGCAGCTTCTTAAACCAGATGCGCACAAAGTATCCCCGAACGGCCGCTTGGATGCTGGGGCATGTCAGTGGCAGCAAACGTGGCATGCACGCATGCATGCATACCATTATGCAGGGGCTTTAGAAAGTGGGTCCGAGAGCTCCAACCGCTTCACACGGAAACAGTCTCTAAAAGAGCGGTGGGCTCTCGATCCTGTTGTCTTTGTCTGTGGCCTTCAGCCAGAAACGTGTGGTAAATGAATTTTGTCGCAAAACTATACAACTGTTTAAAAAAATTAAATTAGACTAGTATTCTTTTTTATTCTTGGCAGCAGGCATGCAAAGCCCAGCGGGTGCCCAGGTCTAGCCAGCCAGCGGAAGGTCACCTTGAGCGCATACATAGCCAGGCAGGACAAGGGAGAGGGGAAGGGGGCCATGCAGGAGGGCAAGAGGTCCTGTGTGCCACACCCCACTAGTCCGGTGGGCAGGTGCTCACCCTCATACTTGGGGCATGGCATGGAAACTGGAAAGCAATCCTTTCTTTCGGAGATGCTGCAACAAGCAAACGAGCCAAGGCTGGGGTACGTGGGTGGCCTGCTCTTGTTTTCCAACAAAACCAAAACACAGCGCGCTCCCTAAAATACCCGCCTACAGCAGATGCTGTACAACTTATGTGGCAACACATGGCCCCCAACTCTTGGCGACACCCCCCCCCCCCCGCCCCCCAACCTCACCCCCCGGCACCTACATCCCAACCGACCCCACCCGCTCCAGCTGCGCAAGGCATGAGGTGACCCCTTTGCTTAAAAGGAGGCTGGTTTCCAATCATGTTGCACATCCTCCCTGCTGCAGACCATGGTTCACACTGCGCCCACCCCTCACGTTGTTGGCCTACTGACTTGGCCCAGTGATTTTACAAAACGCTGTTACTATAGGACACTGTAGCCCGGCCACTCTAGTGCAGGTTGCCTACCACATGACGCACTGGTCGCCCCGCATGAATTCATATCATCACTATAGCCCTTCTCCGGTCACTATACCCCGGTCGCCAAAGCGCGGGTTGCCTACCGCGTGGCGCATCGGTCGCGCCACATGGACGCGCCGTCGTCGATGACCCGCTTCTGGCGGTACTTGGCGCGGCACAGCGGGCAGCACTTCTCGTCCACAAACTTCTCAAAGCTGCGCAGGCAGTGCTTGTGGAATACGTGGGAGCAGGCAAGCAGCACCTGGAGGGAGGGGGAGCAGGCCCGGGGGAAATGGAAGGGGGGCGATGGAGGGTGAGGGGAAAGAGAGGAGGGGGGGAAACAGGGTGGTGGGCAGAGAGGGTAGGCGGGGAAGAGGGTGGGGGAGGGGCAGTAGGCGGGGGGGGGGGGGATGGCGAGAGGAGAGGGAAAAGAGGGGGAAATATTAGGGGAATGAAGGGGGGCAAAGGGGGGGGCGGGGGGGGGGTGGGAACGTGACGTGACGTGAGGGGGAAGGGGGGGGGGGGGAAGGGGGGCGGTATAAGGGTTAGGGGATGGGGAGGGAAAAGATGAGGCATCACAGCAGGTGCCCCTGCCGGCTGGACAAGGGAAACGGGTGGGAGGGTAAGGGTTAAGAACCAGAAAGTGCCCAACTCACCCCCCTTTAGGTCACGTATTTGCTGGAAGCTTGGGATTGCGTGAATGGGCACCGCGAAGGGAAGCGATGCCTTCCGCGGCCGAGCGTTGGACATGCTCAAAAGGGTTTTTGCCCGCCCCCTCAACCTTCGCCTGCCCCTCTTTGCCCTGCACACCATCATCTCCCTAGCGGCTTGTGGCCCTCAAAATCATCGCGGCATGTGGTCCCCACCACAACTCCCCAACAGATTCCCTTCACGGAATCTGTGCCCTTTCGGAATCACGCCCTTTCCCCTTCAACCAACCAAGTCCCCTCTCCATGCCCCCTCTTCCCCCCCCTTTCCCCTTCTTCCCTCAAATCCCTGCGCCACGACCACGGCCCTACCTGCTCCTGGTCCTGGAAGTCGTCGCGGCAGATCGGGCACGGCTGCAGGCTGTCCTGCCTCGCCTGCGACGCGATATGCGCGCTGCGCCACTCTTCTTCGGTCAACCGCGGCGGCGGCCGTTCGACCAGCCCGTAGCGTTGTGCTGGCGTCCGCAGGGGAAAATGCCACGGGGGGACCAGGGGGGACGGGAGAGCGGTAAGGATGGTTGGCAGGGTGGAGGAAAGAAGGGGGAGGAAAGAGGGGGGAGGAAAGAAGGGGGAGGAAAGAAGGGGGAGGAAAGAAGGGGGAGGGAAGAAGGGGGAGGGAAGAAGGGGGAGGAAAGAAGGGGGAGGAAAGAAGGGGAGGAAAGAAGGGGAGGAAAGAAGGGGGAGGAAAGAAGGGGAGGAAAGAAGGGGGCGGAAAGAAGGGGGAGGAAAGAAGGGGGAGGAAAGAAGGGGAGGAAAGAAGGGGGAGGAAAGAAGGGGGAGGAAAGAAGGGGCAGGAAAGAAGGGGAGGAAAGAAGGGGAGGAAAGAAGGGGAGGAAAGAAGGGGAGCAAAGAAGGGGGAGGAGAGAAGGGGAGGAAAGAAGGGGAGGAAAGAAGGGGTAGGAAAGAAGGGTAGGAAAGAAGGGGTAGGAAAGAAGGGGTAGGAAAGAAGGGGTAGGAAAGAAGGGGTAGGAAAGAAGGGGAGGGAAGAAGGGGAGGAAAGAAGGGGGAGGAAAGAAGGGGGAGGAAAGAAGGGGAGGAAAGAAGGGGAGGAAAGAAGGGGGAGGAAAGAAGGGGGAGGAAAGAAGGGGAGGAAAGAAGGGGGAGGAAAGAAGGGGGAGGAAAGAGGGGGAGGAAAGAAGGGGGAGGGAAGAAGGGGGAGGAAAGAGGGGGGAGGAAAGAAGGGGGAGGAAAGAAGGGGAGGAAAGAGGGGGAGGAAAGAAGGGGGAGGAGAGAAGGGGGAGGAAAGAAGGGGGAGGAAAGAAGGGGAGGAAAGAAGGGGGAGGAAAGAAGGGGAGGAAAGAAGGGGAGGAAAGAAGGGGGAGGAAAGAAGGGGGAGGAAAGAAGGGGAGGAAAGAAGGGGAGGAAAGAAGGGTGAGGAAAGAAGGGGGGGGAAGAAGGGGAGGAAAGAAGGGGAGGGAAGAAGGGGGAGGAAAGAAGGGGGAGGGAAGAAGGGGGAGCAAAGAAGGGGAGGAGAGAAGGGGGAGGAAAGAAGGGGGAGGAAAGAAGGGGTAGGAAAGAAGGGGTAGGAAAGAAGGGGTAGGAAAGAAGGGGTAGGAAAGAAGGGGTAGGAAAGAAGGGGTAGGAAAGAAGGGGGAGGGAAGAAGGGGAGGAAAGAAGGGGAGGAAAGAAGGGGGAGGAAAGAAGGGGAGGAAAGAAGGGGTAGGAAAGAAGGGGAGGAAAGAAGGGGGAGGAAAGAAGGGGAGGAAAGAAGGGGAGGAAAGAAGGGGAGGAAAGAGGGGGAGGAAAGAAGGGGAGGGAAGAAGGGGAGGAAAGAGGGGGAGGAAAGAAGGGGGAGGAAAGAAGGGGAGGAAAGAGGGGGAGGAAAGAAGGGGGAGGAGAGAAGGGGGAGGAAAGAAGGGGGAGGAAAGAAGGGGGAGGAAAGAAGGGGAGGAAAGAAGGGGGAGGAAAGAAGGGGAGGAAAGAAGGGGAGGAAAGAAGGGGGAGGAAAGAAGGGGGAGGAAAGAAGGGGGAGGAAAGAAGGGGGGGGGAAGAAGGGGGAGGAAAGAAGGGGGAGGGAAGAAGGGGGAGGAAAGAAGGGGGAGGGAAGAAGGGGGAGGAAAGGGGGAGGGAAGAACTGCAGGTGATGGGCAGGCAGGAAGGCATCAGTGTGCGCATTGATGAGAGCACGAGGGCATGAGGGCAAGAGGGCAGGAGGGCACGAGGGCACGAGGGCACGAGGGCACGAGGGCATGTTTGTACATTTGCAGGATAGCCGTGAGGGAGAGAGCGCCGTTACCTGGCTTTGCATTCAGGCGCTAATTACTACTGCAACTAGATACACGTATACAGACCCCTAACTACCGCCGCACCTAAGGTGAGCTCAGGCTCCGCAGGCGCTTTGCTGGCCTTGCTGCCCCCTGCCCCTGTTTTCTTCTTAGGGCTGGTGCCGGCGGGGGAAGCACCCCCACTGGCGCCCAAAACCGGTTTCCTGCCCTCCCTGCCAGCCGGCGAGGGGCTGGCAGGTGATGCCACCTGTGATGTGCATAGAGTGCAGGCACCACGCAGAAGCGGGCATAGCATAGTCAGGGTTGGATCGCCTAGAATGTATTGAAAACCACATTCCCCTTCTCAGGGATATGTGTTACATATCCTCCCCATGGAGGTATGTTCTTAATTAATTAAATAATTAATTAATATTTAATTAGCTAATTAATTATTTAATGGGGTGGCTGCCCTTAAATGCCACACTTGGGCAAGGGCGGTTTCGAGGCACTTCTGCTCCTGGCAGCCACCGCAGAAATGCTTCAAACCGCCCTTACCCCAGTCTCTTCATTTCATAAGCTGGCGCCTACTGCTCCTGTAGCCACATGTGGATGAGTCAAGTGCAGGCCTCATAAGCTGGCGCCTACGGCTCCTGTAGCCACATGTGGATGAGTCAAGTGCAGGCCTCATAAGCTGGCGCCTACGGCTCCTGTAGCCACATGTGGATGAGTCAAGTGCAGGCCTCATAAGCTGGCGCCTACTGCTCCTGTAGCCACATGTGGATACGTCAAGTGCAGGCCTCATAAGCTGGCGCCTATACTCGCCGTATTCGGTGAGTCCATCGCCCTGCACACATTCTCCTGACCGATGGAGGCATCTGGGTCCCCAATCATCCCCACCCACATGCCGAAAAGAATGTATGCTGAGAGAGATTTCTGTGTGTGCGCTAGCCATCATCCAGCGTGTGCGCTAGCAATCATCCAGTGTGTGCGCTAGCAATCATCCAGTGTGTGCGCTAGCAATCAACCAGTGTGTGCGCTAGCAATCATCCAGTGTGTGCGCTAGCAATCATCCAGCGCGTGCGCTAGCAATCATCCAGCGCGTGCGCTAGCAATCATCCAGCACGTGCGCTAGCAATCATCCAGCGTGCACAAGCTACTGTCATTCTACCACCAGCCATTATTCTGCCATCAGCAGCTCCCGTGGCAAGGCAGCAAGCGAGTCGCTCGTGGCATGCGTGGTATACGTGGCAATCATATTCGGCATCCATATTCGTGGCACGCGTGGTATACGTGGCAATCATATTCGGCATCCATATTCGTGGCATGCGTGGTATACGTGGCAATCATATTCGTGGCATGCGTGGCATACGGGGCAATCATATTCGGCATTCATATTCGTGGCATGTGTGGTATACGTGGCAATCATATTCGGCATCCATATTCGTGGTATGTAGGTCTCTCAAGGACACTTTCTTTAACAAACACAACCGTAACAAGTAATTGTTGGAACGATTTACTAG
Organism: Mesostigma viride; assembly: GCA_009746045.1. Classification (NCBI taxonomy): domain Eukaryota; kingdom Viridiplantae; phylum Streptophyta; class Mesostigmatophyceae; order Mesostigmatales; family Mesostigmataceae; genus Mesostigma; species Mesostigma viride. Next base: position 5,450,461 of record RPFO01000022.1, on the reverse strand, counting down.
CCGGAGCCGCAGGCCGCGCATGACAGTTTTTCGGTCTGATGCAACATTCGGGGCAGTGAACTAGGTGGAACAAGACCTCCTTGAAACAGCCTAAACCACCTCATGGGAGCACGCACAACAGTCATAATGATCATCATCATAGTAATAGCAAAAATAATCACATTGATCATAAATCCAATGATAACAATAAGCCGTAGACTTGGCAATGACAGGAACGGCAATGCAACGGCAGCGTACCCATGGACCATGGTCGCCCAGAACCTTCTGTCATTCATCCACGGCCTGCCAATATTGGGAGTGTCAGGGGTGTACCACTACGGCACCTATGCCCTAAGGAAACCACTTACGGTTGTGGGACTCCCCGTGCATGTGGCGGATGCCAGGCCTTTCCCGCGATGCAGCGGTCCTATCCCGCCTCTCCCAACCGGCAGGCCGAGCTTCAAGGAACGGGCGAAGTGGTCCTGAAGCGCTACCGCGTTCAGCAGCGCATTTTGCTGCACGGCGCCATTTACAGGGGAGCGAAGTGTGTGCGAATTATACTTGTTATTTACTTACTTGATGCCGCCTAGCTGGTGGCACGCCGAATTCGACCAGTGTCATTGCAACGCGATTGTTGAGACCGAATTCCCTTCTTGCTCCGGACGATTCTCTATGGAGTGCCAATCTTAACGCTGACACGTCAAATTTCAGGAAATCATATGATACGTAGCGCTCCCGAATGGTCGTTACCTGAATGGGCTTGGCGCCTTCGCCACGCTTCATTGCCGATAATGTGGATATACGGAAGAGTTTACGACTTCTCGGATTTCTATTCAAGGAACGGGAACGTCATCCTGGGACACAATTACATAATCCACGTAAATTTGCGGCCCGGTCTGCCGAAGCAAAGCTTAGCTAAGTGCAGTCCGATCATGGAAACCGTTTGCGAGACGCATGAGCCTTTCTAGAGATGCATCCTACAAAAAAGGCAGGCATTCCTCGAATTACTGCAGTACGCAAGCCAATCTTGCCTATTGGTATTACAAGCGGACTTATACCAATAGGGCATTGAGCTGCATTGCACTTTGTTACCACGCCTACACGCCAGAGAAAATGATCCCTTCGTGCAGGCTTCGTGGCAAATTAACTGGACAGCGATTGCTCAGTGGCAAGATGTGCAGTGGCATGCCAGCAGTCTGCATATTGGTGTAAATGGGCACTAAACTTTGGAGTCGCGTAAGATAACTAGCACGTGTTCCTCCGCCGTCCGGAATCCCCGGGCCGGAAACACCGAGACAAGCGACGAATGTTACACAGGGTCCAGGAGCGGACAACATTACCGCCACAACTGACAGCAGTTAGAGTCCGCAAATTACAGGTTGACCAAGGTTGGCGCCTTTTTATCTGATTTTTTTCCCATGTAAACCTGATGTAAACACTAAACAGGTCCCTGCCTCCCTGGTGTAAATGCATTTTTCCATAAAGTTTACAAAAGGTTTACGAAACTAGTTACAAGGGGCCATTCGTGACCAAGATAGCCACATTTTTTATCTGATGTCCGCGTCACCAGCTAAGCTTGTTCGCTTCGTACCCTTGAAGCTGTTTCCAAGGTGCCACGTGGGCAGGAGTTTTCCGGAAAACCGAGACGCGCGAAGCAAAATAAGGCGAGGGAAAGGGACGAGGTACGCCATTACAAGCGAACGCTGCATTTCCGCGTAAGCATTCCAGACAGTGCGGCGCAGGAGGGGCAGATAGTCGGCATATTTTTGCACCAGGCGCTGTGAATAGGGCGGCCTCGTTCGTGCCTTCTGTGCTATGAAATCTTAGATCAACGTCAACTGCGGCCCTTTCCCCGCGAAGATGTCGTCGCCGGCGGTTTTGCGGTTGATGTCAGACCTTAGGACTATCAGGCAGCACCCTCCCGAGGTAATTTAACAGTTTCTTTTCTCACCGAGCGCTTATCATATAGAGAAAAGATGTGGCAGTATTCGAGTTTCTGGCTGTTTGAGGGCTGAGGCATGGAGGTTTTCCTCGGGTTTCAACTGATAGTGCCTTGCGGGACTCCGCTTTTTTTTTCCCCCTCCGCCTGTTGTGCAGGGATGCTCCGCAAGCCCAGCAAGTGAGGACAATTTGTTTGTTTGGTAAGCGGCGGTTACATCGTTTAGAACTAGGAATCGCTTGGAATAGGGTGTTCGCGCGTTGCACTTTTTCGTTGTCTTCTGTGTTTTTGTCCTTGTCTCGGCGCCCGGAAAGATGTACGAGGGAATTTTGCTTTATAACAACGATGCGTTATTTGATGTTTAAGTTAGTTTTTTCTTCCTTTTGAAGTAAGTAGTTTGTTGCCGATCTCTTTTGTTATGAGTGGAAGTGTTCGGGGTTTTATGGGGTATTCCGTCTGATCCTCAGGTCTACATTTCTAGTTCTGGGCAAAGCGACCCCTTATGGAGGGGTGATCCTCGCGAAGCCTAGTTGTCTTTTCTTCGTGTGTACTGAAGATCCTCTGTATCTCATTTGCCTTTGGTCTCCTTGCATCTGCTGGGAAACCATCCTGTCTTAGCGCCTGTTGAGGCTTTTTAATAATCTTGTCGGCTGTCTATCAACAACCTATTCGCTTTGTCTTGCTTGCTGTTTTTCTACTAGTCTCTTAACTTTTTTCCCTGTCAAGTTGTCCTTGTTGTTAAGTATTTTATATCTTATGTTGCAAAGCCTGCAATAGCTGAGGCAGTATGCGCATTTTTTTTTCTGTTTTAAAATGTCATTTTTACATTGGAACTCACCCTGCAGGTCAGCAACTATTTTTGGTCCAGACGAGACGCCGTGGGAAGGCGGTGTCTTCTCCTTGCGGATGACGTTTTCTCCTCAGTATCCAGAGAAACCGCCACGCATTCGTTTCACATCCGATGTGTTCCACCCAAATGGTATGTCCTCGGGCATTATGACATTCATTATATCTAGCTTTTTTTTTTTTTCTTTAGATTAAGTCGTGAGTTTTGAATTTTTTTCAGCCATGGTCTCTGTGTGACTAATTGCTGGTGAGCATGGCACTATGCCTTCGATACGCTGGCAATATGAGCGACGATGTGCCGAGGGTTTTTTTAATTTACGCGTGTTGCATTGCCTTGGATATTCTGATGTCTTTGGTGTTGGCAGTGTTGGTTTGGATAGTTTCGGTTCTAATATGCGCATTTGATTCTAATTGTCTTTCTAATGCTTTGGCCATGATGTGTAGATGGGGGGTGGCCATGCAGTGCACCGAAACACAGCAGGTGTGCCGCATATAGCACCGTGGGTGCTGTGTGGGAAGTACCGTGAAGGCCTTTGTTCCTGGTTGTTCCTGTCTATTCCTGAATATTCTTGTCTGTATGTTCATTGGACATCAGATAACAATGGGATTGTTCCGGTTGGCATTAACATATTGACCACAAAAGGGATCGAGGGTTTTTGTCCTAATCAAGGGGCTTGTAGACAGCCTGGCAGTTCAAACTCTTGTTGGAACACTGCAAATGAGTAGTTGTTCAGTTTGTCTTCTCTGCCACCATGTCCACGTGCAAGTGAATCTGGTTTATAAGTACGTACGATGGTAGCAAGGAGGGAATGTTACCTGAGAAGCTTTCTATGGAGGTGTACTCACAGGCTCTGACTTGCCTTGGATTGGAGGCGTTTGATTGGCTGGATGTAATGTCTTTTTATTCACCCGCACATTGCCCTTTGTTTCTTATGGCTGTGTGTCTCTCTGCGCGTGTGTCTCCATCCTGTGTGCCGGCGTCTGCCGTATGTGTTTGCCCCATGCATGCTGCGGTGTGCCAGTATATAGCGACGGCACGCTGTGCATGGACATCATCCAGGACGCGTGGTCACCCTGCCACGACGTGTGCACCATCCTCACGTCCATCCAAGTAAGGGCCAGAGCGGATGCTTTACACGCGAGCAAGTTGCTCGACCGTGACAATCATGGGAATGTCACGCATGTTGCCCGGTGTGCAAAGGCCATTGTGGTTGCACTTTGCCCTCTCTCTCTGAGTTGGTAGCCTTTGCATTGTGTGTATGCCATCGCTGGGGCGATGCATTTGCAGGAGGGGGGGGGGGGGTGGTCAAATAGAGGCTCTGCAGATGAGGGGAATATCAGTTTGGTTTCATTCTTTTTTATTAGTTGCGTGTGGCACATCAGTTGCATTGGCAGGTTTTGTTGTGGTAGCTTGTCTTTGTGCCATGCTGTGACCAGCCCAGCTGAGGGTGCATGCGTGGCTTGATACGTGTCATGATTCTGACGCGTGGGATGAATGGATAATCGGACGTGTGCGTGCGGACGTATGCGTGGCTGGATGCGTGGCAGAGCCTGCTGACGGACCCCAACCCGGCCAGCCCAGCCAACCCAGAGGCGGCGCAGCTGTGCCAGAACGACATCGCGGGCTACAACAAGTGAGTCTGCTTGCGGTGCACTTGTCGGGTGAAGGCCCATATTGGGCGTGCCGTACATAATGTGCACTACTGTGTGAACTTGGATGAATGGTGTTTAGGGTGGCTGGTTGGGAGTATTTGCAATATTTCTTATTGAAAGCCAGTGTATGGGGTCATCACAGGGCCGTCCCTGGGGCTTTTGTGCTACTTGTTTTCTTTTCTGGCCATTGTTGCGTTTTGGCTGTTTTGTATACTTGGTATTATCCCCTGCCGCCAGATTTGTTGCTTACACCTGGATTATATGGCCTTGCTTACCATTTCCATCTTGGGTGCTCATCCACATTCCATGCTTGTATTCTTCTTTCCTATCCTCGCAGGCGCGTTCGCCGGTGTGCACAGAAGTCCATAGAGTGCTGCTAAGTCGTGTTGGGCGCCCACATGACAATCGCAGATCCATCATGGCCTGAGGCGGCATTGTGCGGGAGTTCCCAGGCAGCGTTGTAATATTATCGCGGTGTTATGTATTCTGATCAGGCGGTGTTATGTATGGTCGGAATAGCTGGGAGGGTTCTGATTCCATCGTTCCCCAGCAGATCAGACAGCATGGTCACTTTATTACACTTGCCCTGTTTCAAAACATGGCATCTGGACTCCAAAGTGGGTCTGTCTCAGTTCCTTTTCAGGTTGGAAAGAGTGTCGTCTTGTCTTCTATGCAGATGTGGATGTCATTCCTGGACTGGTGGTTGGGAAGCTTAACATTTTTTTGAGCCCGCAGAATGCCGTCCAGTCCAGTCTTGAGCTGATCGTGCATATGTATATTCTTCTTGTCTCTACTGTTCATGTCCTTGTCCTATCCCTTTAATACGGAAACACTGATGTAAGATCTTGGTAGCATGGCGGGGGTCGGGGGTTGGGGGGTGGGGTGGGTGGGGTGGGTGGGTGGGTGGGGGGTTGGGGGGGGGGGGGGTAGGGGGGGCGTATTCAGTAGGGTTGGACCCCGGGGTTTTCGGGAAGGGCCAGGACCGGGACCGGTTCTTACCAGTCAAACCCACGTGCGTGAGTACTCACCGGTACCGCGAGTATCTGACATTTTGCCGATGTGACGGGTATTGGGACCGGGATCGAGTACTCAATATTTTTACCGCTTGCGACAAGCCGTATCTGTACTACTCGAAATCAGTGAAACTGGGCAAGTCAGCCGGTATCGGTGCTACTCGAGTACGTGCGCGTTGAAATAGTGGGAAGACCGCACATCTTTCATACTATCGAGTGCGGTGTGAGCTAGTACAGCATGCAATACCAAGGAGACATGCAACCAGTGCAGGCCAGAAATGGGGAGAATTAATCCAGACCATGCATGGCAGCTCGAGCCTGCCGTTATCTTTTCCCGCGTTTCATCGAGTCGTTCTGGATGATCGATGAATATGAATGGAGATGGAAATTTGTAGCCAAGGTTGTAATTAATTCATTCATGACTGGCATGTTATAATCTACAGAGGCATGTTATAATTTAATTTAATTTATTTATTTTTTTAATGAATGAATTAATTAATTAATTAAACACGTGCTCCCATTGGGGAGTCACGGAGCACCGAAGTGCTTTTAATCCCTGTGAGTGCACTACAGGAGAAAGGGCAGAGACCCCCAGTCTCCTTCATGCCAAAGGCATGCCACAGCTGCATTCGGGCGCGCTAGCTAAAAGGACAGGCTAACGATCTGGTAAACTGTGGGTGCAATAAAACCCATGTAAGCGTGGCATAACAAGTATAGCGTGGGCAAGTTTTTAATGAAGAAAGGGCAGAGACCCCCTTTCTCCTTCATTAATTAATTAATAAAACTCGTGCTCCCGTTGGGGAGTCACAGAGCACCGAGGTGCTTTTCATCCCTGTGTACATGTGCACAACAGGAAGGAAGGGCAGAGACCCCCTTTCTCCTTCATGCCGGCCAGAGGCATGCCACAGCTGCAATCGGACCCGCTAAACAATCCGGCAATATCTGTGGGTGCAATAAGACCCATGGGAGCATATCATAACAAGGAGTGTGGGCAAGTAATCTGAGCATAGCCAAGACGTAGCATGGCTGTACATGGCAGAGACCCCCTTTCTCCTTCATGCCAGAGGCATGCCACAGCTAGCTGCAATCGGACACGATAGACGATCCGGCAAGTTCTGTGGGTGCAATAAGACAAATGGTTGGGGAGTTGGCTTCCTGACACTGCAGACGATGTGGACACCCGCATCGGCCTGGCCTGGGCCAGGCTCCGTTCGCTCAACACCTACTGGCGCTCGAAGGGCCTGGGCGAGCACCGCAAGCGCATGCTCTTCAAGGTCCTCGATCGTCCTCACGGTGCTCACGTATGGCGCCGAGGCGTGGACAATCACACCCAAACTGGCAGCTAGGCTCAACGGCACGGTTTACAGGATGCTCCGACAGGTCCTTACCGTAGGGTTTTCTGAGCGCCCGTCATCAGAGTCTTTGTTGTATCATGGTATGCCTCGTATTTCGGACGAGATTAGGCAGCGTAGGATAGCATTTGTAGGACATCTTGCTCGCACCAGCCAGGTCGACACCGCCCTTGGTCTGGCCGGCCCACAGCGGCTTGGCCAGCCAGGGCGACACATTCTGACCTGGCCTGGCCCCAAGGGCATTAATCCCAAAAGGGTAGGGAAACCTGTCACGAACTACACCTAGATGTTGCTGGACGACCTAGTGGTCCCAGCCCAGTTTGAACACCGTATTCACTCTCTCCCTTGCAGGAAGTAGCTTAGAATGTATGATAGGCCATATGCCCCTTCTCTGGGCTATGTGCTACATGCGCGTGGGCCACATGCTAGGCTAAGCCTTACTAATCTACACTACTGGTATATATTAATGATATAATTACTTACAGCAGAGTGAAATCACTCAAACCAAAGCAAACGCCCAGCTATAAACCTCTATACAGAGCCATGTCAAATCTCTATACTACGATAAGACCAATGGAAACTCCTAACGGGAGGAACCTAATAGCCCTGCTGCACCGCAAAATCAGCCCGCGTACGGCGGAGCATGATGTCAGCCATGGCCCGAGTCAGCGCCACCGACAAGCGCTGACGCCAATATGACGTCCAGGTCCGCGCCGACCATGAGGCCCGCTGGCCCTCCAGGTCCAGCCGGTCCTCCCGGAGCCGGCAACACTCCTTGAAGAAGGCGGAGGTCAGGGGCCCCATGGCCCCAAACTCCTCCAGGACAAAGGGCACCACACGATGGTGCCCGACGTCGCCGTAGGCCAGGAGCTTGGCCCGCTCCGCCCGGTCCGCCGTGTAACCTGCCGTGAGGGACTCAGGCCCCAGCCACGTGGCTAAGAGCCAAGGGCCGCGCCACCGAAACGTCGATAAGCAGATGCCGGCCACCCCCCTCAAAGTCCAGCACCACGATGTCAGGCCGGTGGTTGGGGGAATAGAAGGCAGCGCTACTGGTATATATATTCCTAGTCCGCCTTCTTCAAGGAGTGTTGCCGGCTCCGGGAGGACCGGCTGGACCTGGAGGGCCAGCGGGCCCCATGGTCGGCGCGGACCTGGACGTCATATTGGCGTCAGCGCTTGTCGGTGGCGCTGACTCGGGCCATGGCTGACATCATGCTCCGCCGTACGCGGGCTGATTTTGCGGTGCAGCAGGGCTATTAGGTTCCTCCCGTTAGGAGTTTCCATTGGTCTTATCGTAGTATAGAGATTAATTTGACATCAGTGCTTTTAGTAAGGGTTTTTGTCCGCGTCAGCCTGGCTGACTTGCCGCCGTTGGCGGCGCGTCAGACGGCTGACTTGCCGCCGTTGGCGGCGCGTCAGACGGCTGACTTGCCGCCGTTGGCGGCGCGTCAGCCTGGGGGCTCACCAGCATTGCCGGACTGAGCCGATGCTGCTGCTGCACTGCTGGCTGCATTGCTATTATCATTCCCCCTTTTACTCTTGCTGCGGTTCAGCGCGATGGCTGCCTGGCCTACGCCAACAATGGCACGCGGACCAGGCGCAGGCGCTTTGGCCATGTCGGCGGCCTGTTTCGCCGGGCATGAAAAAAGCTGCGATCCCCCCAGATTTAAATTTTCCCAGTATTCCTTCCGGCGCCATCCCTTCACCCAAAAACTTCCAACCCCCTTACCCCCAGGTCGCTAACTTTGCTGGTTGACTATCGGACTAAACCATTAACGTTGTTAAATGTTGATACAATATTACTGACCCGGCCCGAAATTTCCCTACGCATCTAGTAATGGACAGAATTCTTTCTTATGCAAACATATCTACAGCGTTAATAAACACACCTGGAATTCGATTCAAAGCAATATGTAAATCAGGCAACCTCGCAACGCTTCATCAATCGGCTCATCAATCATATTCCTAAAACCTTTGCCATCATCGAGACATCGATCATTGCCAGTCGTCCTGGGTTACAACTTTAATTACATTCGTCTAGAACTCTCGTCACTCTCGCCGCCAAGCAGGCTAAGGGCCGGCGGGTCTGGCATGGGCATGATAACCGCCTAGAATCTTGAAGCATATCAACGAACAGACCTGAACTGGTGAACTTGCAATGAATTCGCAGATATCCAGTACGAAGTTGGCATTTCAGTAGACTTCAGTACATTAGTAGGTACCCACTATATACTGACCCTGCCTGACGCATAGAGTCGGTGCCCATAAGTAGTGACGTGCTGCCTGAATTTACGCGTCAGACGACTGACGTGCAGACAAAATTTACGCGGCAGTCGACTGACGCAGAGCCAAAATTTACGCGTCAGCTGTCTGACGCGCGGACGAAAAAGTCTGACGCGTCAGACACTGACGCGTCAGCGGCTGACGCACGCGTCCCGTTACTAAAAGCACTGTTTGACATGGCTCTGTATAGAGGTTTATAGCTGGGCGTTTGCTTTGGTTTGAGTGATTTCACTCTGCTGTAAGTAATTATATTATTAAATATATATTCCCAGTCTCAGGTGGCAGGAGGGGGCTGCCAGGGCTTGTGGTCAACGTGGATGACCGCCCCCCTCCAGTATACCGGCTTCCCCCTTGCGCTCTGCCGGAGCTGAAGGTAGGTCGGCCATAGCTCGCGTAGCCGCTGTTGCTGGGCCAGGGTCAAGTCGTCGTCCAGCGTGAAGCGAGTCTCCGAGAGCTTCTTGCGGCATTTAAGGAACGCCAGCTTGTCCGCCATGTACTTACAGGTGAGGAGCACGCGGGTGCCGAGCCAGCCTTCCCCCGCGCGCGGGGGAGGCGGACAGCCGACATGTCCAGCTCACCAGTGAGTAACATATGGGGGCAAAAATGGCGCGTGACTCAAGAAGGCTCGTGGAGGTCTCACCTTCCGGCTGGTCGAAGTGCTTGACGATGACATTGTGGCTGCGCCGCGGGCGATGTGGCGGCTTCCTCGCGAAGGTCCAGGGCTTGTTGCTTGAGTTGTGCCGAGATGGTGGAGGTGGTGGAGGTGGTGTGCTGCTTAAGCAAGTCCGCCCAGGTGGAGGGAGCATCGCCGGCCGGGCCAGCAGGCGCCGGCTGGGCGGCGATGTCCTTCACCGCCTGGGCGGTGAGGCCGGCGGTGTCATGCAAGCTCTCAAGGGCGTTGGCGGTGGCTTGAAGGCGTTGGTCGAGGTCGAGGAGCTGGGCTTTGATGTCGGCAGTGGAGGCGGAAATGGCAGTGGAGGTGGCGGTGAGGTGAGGAAGTTCAGCAGCCAGCGGGCCACCCATTGCTGCGACGTCAGCAGCAAGGGGGGTCACGTGCTGCTGAAAGGCTTCCATGAGGATGGAACGGAGGGTGGGGGCGGAGATGGATGGAGCCCAGATCTCGCCGTCAGAGCGCTGGAGAAGGGAGTTGAGGAACGGGGCGGGGGGAGCCGAAAACCATGCTGACGTTGTGCCAGCGACGGCCGTCGGTGACGAGGAGGTGTCCGGTGGCGTGGAGATGGATGCACAAGTCGTAAAGCGAGGGCGTAGTCTCCAAAGAAGATGCAGTCCAGAGCAGCGGATGGAGACATGTTGGTCCAGTCGTGATCATCGACCTCGAAAGGTCTGAGCGCCGAAAGCGCGGTTCTGAGGGGCGTGAGGACCCTCCTGGTTTGTCGGCTGAGCGGGCGCGTTTAGGGTCGGGCGATGCCGATGGCGAGGCATTGAGGCCGGGAGGTTGCTGGGTGACCACCAGTGCACGACTAGTGTACGTGTCACCGCTGCCTGCCGGATCTGGCGAAGCGGCAGCCTCAGCTGCCGTGCATTGTCAAAGGCGAGCGCATCCGCCAAACTGCGTTGCGTCGACAGGCGTTTGCTCGTCATATATTGCGTTTTAGATTCGGAAAATTATATCAGCATGTGCGTCTTAGAAAGACGAAGCGATAGTGATATTCACGGCTAAATTCAGTCCTCAAACGTGAAAGTTATGAGCTCCGCCGTCAGCCATGGCTACCTCGTGGCTCGTGGCTGCTGTGGATGGATATGGGTGTACGCAATCCTACCGGTGTAATCTATATCTACAACATCAAGCCAACTCTAGTCCAATCTATCTACGTACCAGGCTACTAGGTAGGGGACCTGTCCAGATGGCGTGCTTCCCGTATGTTTGCACACACCGGCGCTTCGGGGACCCACGGGAAGGGGCCGGTTCGTTGTCCTCTATATGAACTGGGCCCACTTGGCCTTGTCCATCATCTTGTTCCAAATCACGGAGAGGCCTCATAAGGCCCCCCATGTTCTCGACTAGCTGTTCTTTGAAGGTGCGGGCCTTGCGGCGGCGAGCATTGCTGGGCCCGGCCCACGGAAGGAGGTGCCGGCCAGCTAGGCTGAGCTGGGCGCAGCCCCGCGGGGGGGGCACGTGAGGTGTCTACCTGGTTGGTGCGTGCTAAGTGCCCTATACTAGCTGCAGGCGCCGCTGCACCTGGCCAGGTCGGCGGTGAGGGTCTACAAGGGCTAAGCAAAGGCTATGGCTGGTACCACTGGTGGGCCCAGGTCATAGAGGACAACGAGCCCCCCCCAGTGGGGAAGCGCCCGCGTGTGCAATCCCGCGGGAGGCACGCCAGATAGCTCCCCCTAGGGCAGCGTGCGGCTGCCTAGCTAGATAGATGTTGTAGTTAGAATGCTGTTAGATAGATGTAGTATGTAGCCAACGTAGATAGATTAGACCGGTAGGAATGTTTGCACCCATCCATCCATCCATCGGGGTTAATGCTCCGTGACTCCCCAACGGGAGCACGAGTCTAATTAATTAATAAATTAATTATGGCTGGTACGAACCAGCCATGCGTACGTTGTGTACAACTGGTGTGTTAGCGGTGCATGCACGTTCACGACTAGGTATGACCAGTGGCGTGCAGCTAGGCAAACATTCTAGGCATGGCTGCCATGGCGGCAGTGACTACCAATCAATACAAGCTAGGGCTAATATTCTAGCCCGCAGGGGGCGTTCACATCTTGTGGTTGATCGGCATCAGGTCCCTGCCCGTCCAGTACACCTTTGGCTTCTGGGGGTCCTGCTTGTGGCGGAGGTATTCGGCCTGCAGGTCGCGTCGCTGCTGCTGCATGCTGAGCGGGGGTCAGATCGTTGTCCAGCGTCCAGGTGCTCAAGGTCCTGCAATTAATTAATAGATTAATTAAACTCGTGCTCCCGTTGGGGAGTCACGGAGAACCGAAGTGCATTTAATCCCTGTATGTGCACAACAGGAACAACAAAGGGCAGGGACCCCCTTTCTCCTTCGATCATGCCAGCAGAGGCATGCCACAGCTGCAATCGGACACGATAGAAGATCCGGCAAGATCTGTGGGTGCAATAAGACCCATGTGAGCATATCATAACAAGCTGAGCGTGGGCAAGTAATCTGAACATAGCCAGAACGTAGCATGGCTGTACAAGGGCTAAGCTAAGGCTAGGGCTGGTTGTGTACCGCGTGCGTCAGTTAGCTCGGTGCACGTGACTAGGTATGATGGTGGCACAGATAGGCCTGCAAACATTCTAGGCTTGGCTGCCATGGCGGCAGTGACTACCAATGGATACAAGTTAGGGCTATTCTAGCCGGCCCGCAGGGGGCGTCCACATCTAGATCAGGGCCCTGCATCTCGATCAGGGCCCTGCATCCTCAAGCAATTGTGTCACATAGGTCCAGGTCGCGCCGCGTCGGTGCGAGGCGCGCGCAAGTTTGCCAGTGGGTTGCGATGGGACAAGCTAGCTAGGGGACGTCCCTGCCATGATCGATGGGAGGAGGTGTCTACGTGGTTGGCCAGTCCTAAGCCCGCCCGCAGGGCCCACATCGGTATTCACCTGGTCTGTGCGGGCAAGATGGCCGGCACGCCGAGGATGTGACGGAGCATTCCAGTGACATGCAGTGCAGTAGAGCTACAAGAACAAGGGGTCGCCTGCCGACCCCGGCAACTACAGAGGGTTGTGCATTCAAAGTGCCCCCCTCAAGCTTCTTATGCGGCTCATCCTGAACGGCCTGCGCACGGCCCTGGACGGTCACCTCAGCGAGACTCAGCACGGCTTCCGTTCAGGTCGCAACACAGTACAGGCGCTCTTCGCTACTCGCCGACTGGTGGAGGAACTGCAACGCCTTCAGCCTGGTGAGTCCCCTTTGCACCTTGTGCTGGTGGACTTCATCAAAGCCTTCGATTCGGTTTTCTGGCCTGCGCTTTGGGACATCCTCGAGTTGTTCCGGATCCCCCGCCCCCTGATTGCTGTCATCCGCAACCTGTATGAAGGGTCCACCACTTCGGTGCGCACTTCTTACGGGACCACGCCCCCATGCCCTTTACAGAAGGGTGTGTGGCAGGGCTGCGTGCTGTCGCCCTACCTGTTCATTATTGTTGTCGAATACGTAATGATTCAGGCGCGCAAGCGATTTGCCCGCATCGTGGGCAGGGAACCAGGAGTGCAGGTTGCTAACAAATTCTGGCATGGCGGTGCGGACACGGAGATTCGGCTAGCAGACATCATTTACGCAGACGACACCACCCTCTTTGAGGACACTGAGCACGTGCAGACATGGCTTGACTGCCTGGCTCTCGAGGCCCGTGCAGTGGGGCTTGAGGTCAGCAAGAAGACAGAGGCCCTGGCGGTTGGGCTCACCACCTCAGCGCCGCCCCTCTATCTCCTAGACGGCTCTCGAGTCCTGTATCGGGACCGCGTTAAGCTGCTGGGCAGCCTGCTCCCTAGCTGCGAGGCGGATGTGGACCACCGCATCTCCCTCGCCTGGCACGCTTTACGCCAGTACCGGGCCCTGTGGCGCAAGCCCCTGGGCAAGATCGAGAAACAGGACCTGTTCAAGGTCCTCGTCCTTCCTGTTCTCACGTATGGCGCCGAGACGTGGACCCTCACCGCCGACCTGGCCCGCAAGCTGGACGGCGCGGTCACCAGCATGCTGCGTTCCATTTTCAGAGTAGGATATGCTGCCCATGTCCGCAATGAGGACCTGTACCAGGGCATGCCCTATATCACCAGCACAATCAAGCAACGCCGCCTGCAGCTAGTAGGGCACCTAGCTCGCACCAACCAGGTAGACACCTCACGTGGCCCCCCCGCAGGACTGCGACCAGCCCAGCCTGGCCGGCACCTCCTGACGTGGGCTGGGCCCAGTGATGTTAGACGCCGCAAGGCCCGCACCTTCAAAGAACAGCTAGTAGAGGACATGGGGGGCCTAGGCCTCTCCGTGATTTGGAAGAAGATGATGGACGAGGCCAAGTGGGCCCAGGTCATAGAGGACAACGAGCCCCCCCCAGTGGGGAAGCGCCCGCGTGTGCAATCCCGCGGGAGGCACGCTAGATAGCTCCCCCTAGGGCAGCGTGCGGCTGCCTAGATAGATGTTGTAGTTAGAATGTTGTTAGATAGATGTAGTATGTAGCCAATGTAGATAGATTAGACCGGTAGGAATGTGTGCACCCATCCATCCATCCATCCATCCATCGGGGTTAATACTCCGTGACTCCCCAACGGGAGCACGAGTCTAATTAATTAATTAATTAATGCAGTGCAGTCAAGCTGCTTGCTCAGCGCATAGCTGGTCCAAGGTCCACGCCTCTCAGCTGTAAAGGTCATAAAGCCACTGAAAAGGTCTAGCTAGGACTTCAATCGTTAGGTTAGCGATGCCATGTTTCCAAACGCCCAAGAACTGCACACGTTGCAAAGGCAGATATCCGGAGGACATCACTTTCAAATGTGCAGCGCGAACCAAACACCCGCCTATGCCAGAAAACATCGCGTTACTGAAGCGACGCGAAGGTGGGGACAACGAATCCAGTGCCAAGCTCGGAACGGCCGCAAAGGAGATCTAGAACTATCGTGATATTAAGTGAGACAATATTGTGATATATTCAAAGCCAGCTGGTTGTCTCCTTGATATTCAAAGCCAGAATTTATGCTCCTTTGCATCTATCATTTATTGAATCGTTGTTGACGTAACAAACCAGGAGAAAGCCCATTTGAATGGGATTTCTGCTAGCCTGCAAAAATAATCTAGGCAAGGGAATCCTTGTAAAAGGCACAGCTACCCCCAAAGTAGGTGGCGCATGCAGCTCATGCCGCATCGTTGTGCATGCTACGACAGTTGTCAACGAGACAACCAGCGCAGTTATAACTAGTGTAGTGCATGCTACAAGACCCTGGGTTAATGCCCTGCCTGCGGATAGTATCCTGCCATGCTACTTGTCGCATTGAAAGGAACCTGCGAGATGCCCTTCGAACGAACTGCGCCGCGGCGCCGCAGAATGCATTTGGCACAGCGCTACAGATGTTCTGCAGAATGTTCAGCAAGTGCTGGATAAAGCCTTCACAAAGCAGCGCAGGCGTGCACACCAGGACATCGTCACCACAAGAACCATGGTCCCGCGTCCAGTGTTGTGGTTGTACTGGATCACTGATGCATCCTCGTCATCCTTCCCATGCTCCTCCTCCCGCCTCCCTTCTCCCCATTCTCCCCTCCATTTCTCCAAAAGCATCGACTGGGCACCAGTTTTGAACCCCGGCCACATATACTAGAGACCAAGGAGAAGCAACACCCTGGGACAAAAACCAAGGGACCATACCGGCACTAACCAAGATGGCATCGACTAGGGCCAGATCACAGGGCATACGCTGGGGTTTCTCCCGGGCCCATATGACGCCACGCGAGGAACGGGCCTTGGAAAGCCCATGCCACAGCATTGGTCAACCATCATCAGGAAAGCAACACCAATGGCAAGGCTGATGGCATTGACAGGCCGTCGTCGAATCCAAGGAAATCGCCGACGTTAACAGGGGTCAAGTCCGTAAGTCCAGTCCAAAAAAGCTCCAGTTCAGAGGTGTAGTCCCAACAGACTTCTCGCCCGACAAAAGTGTAGCCCCAGGGGGTCCAGCCCAACAGAAATCCAACAGGGGTTCAGCCCAACAGACATATAGCCCAACAGGGGCCTACTCCAACAATGGTCAGGGGTCATGTGGAAAAAAAAGGGCCTACTCCAAGAATCCGATGGCTCGGATCGCTTTCTTCTGCTGGTCTGTCACCACGGACGGAAACGCGACGTTATATGTGACGACCAGGTTGCCTGTCTTGGTGCTGTCGAAAATAGGCATCCCCTCGCCCTTGATTGTGCGCACCTCGCCCGGCTTAGTCACGCCCGGGTGGCCAATCTCCACCTTGTGCCCATCCAGATGCTCGATTTGATGTGTGAAACCGACAAGCGCCTCGGTCAGGCGGATCACGACCGTGATGTGCAGGTCGTTGCCCCGCCGTTCAAACATCGGGTGCCGTTCGGCCTCGATGCGGAACTTGAGATCGCCCGGCTCGCCATCCACGAGTGGCTCGCCTTCCTCGAAAAACACAATCTCTTGGCCGTCCTTCATCCCGCGCTCCACGTCGACCGTGAGCGAGATGCCTTCCCGCTCGTAGCGGACGGCGTTGCACTCCTCGCACACCCGCTTGGCGTACTGCCGGAACATGCCGACGCCGATCTGCTCGTTCACCATCTTGTTCTTGCAGTTGCACTTGCGTTTGCCGGGGGCGGGCTTGCTGACCACTTTCTCCCGGTGGACGACAATGGTGCTGCCGAGGTATAGGTCTTTTAGAGTCACGCGCAATGGGAGGATGACGTCCTCTCCCTTGGGCGTGCGTTCCTCCTCCTCACCGCCCCCAAACCCGAACCGCATTCCTCCTCCAAAGAACGAGGAAAATATATCGTGAAAGCCACCACCCCCGCCTGCATCCTGCGCCGCCTCCTTTTTCAAACCCTCTTCTCCATGCCTGTCATAAATTTTTCTTTTCTCGGGGTCGGAGAGTGCCTCGTAAGCGTTATTGATGTCCGCAAACTTCCTAGAGGCCTCTTCATCCCCAGGATTCTTGTCAGGATGATATTGTAGAGCGAGTTTCCGGTAAGCGCGTTTTATTTGGTCTGGCGTTGCGCTCTTGGGCACTTGCAGAATGTCATAAAAATTTCTGCTGGCCAAAGCAAGGAAGGCACTACAAAATAGACCTAACAAAATTAAAGTCACGGGGCCTTTCATGGTCGTGCCACCGCAGTTACAAGGGGCGACAACGGCAGGGGCGACAACAGCCGGTAATGCAAGAGGGTCTAGCAACCCAGCCGCATCCCCTTCTCCTAAGAAAATGCCTTGGCTACTCCGGTGTTACACAGGCACGTGGTAAATAGTAACCTGTTGCCTCGGTAGCTCGCGCATGCACGAGTTTAGAAGGGGGGTTATGGTCCTGGCTCCAGGCAGGCAGGCACACGCGAATGCAATGAGCAACAGAGCAAAACAGCTGCTCGAAGTCCCCGGCCACTGGTTGCGTGGCATCGCTGGCGACGAAGCAGCACAACCATGCAGGAACTTTCCAGCAATTTTGCCATGATCAATTGAGGCAAATCAACCAAGTTACTACAGTATGAAGCAGCCACGTATACCACTGGGCACCACTGGGCCCGCATGCGGGTCGCGTATGCGCAACGTGGCAAGACATGCGTCCCTGCCTCCCTGATCTGACCTGGGGCGATGGGCCGGCGCGGCAGCCGCTTGGCTGGTGGCAGTTGGCCAGGGGCACCTGCCGGCTGGCACTCCGAAGTCCGAAAGCAGGCTCTTGGGATCTGGGGAAAAAAAAAGCGCGGCGCTTGTGAAAGACTGGTGCAACGAACGATGGCTCTTCGAATGATGTACAGTCATTCCCGCTTTAAGTTTCGTCCGCCGCCTAGTTCTCGGAGATGTAACTTAAAGCGGGGACGTAACCTTACTGTAGAGACAAAGACCAGCAGCCAACCCCCTCCTCTGACGGGCTTGTATACGGCAATCGACAGCTCTGTCAAGCCCGATCCGGCTGCAGCATCGCAAGTCGCCAAAAGTTCATTTTTCCGGCCAGATATTTTGCGAAAGGTGGGCGGTGAGGTACCTATACAAAGGTGTACGCTGGCCGGCGTGGGATCCATCTGACATCCAACATAACAAAGTGCCGACATCCATCATAAGTTCATAACGACACCCTAAATCATATCCACACAAAGCATCTTGCCGCCAAGATCCTCCGGTTGTTGTTGTTGCTGTTGTTGTTGTGTCCCACGCTGTCCCACGCCGGTCATGAGCAGCAGAGATCCTCCGGTAGGTGTCAGCCTCCAAAACTAGATATGAAGTAAACAGTACTGTTTACTTCCTTTCCAGCATGGTAAGATCTGACTGGGGAATGACGCCCAAAAAATGGGGCGGACACGCCTGACGTCATAAATCCTTTAATGGCAGAAGTAAGGCACCAGCCAGAATTAGATTTCAACATTGGCTTTATTTTGCAGTTGTCATGTATTGTTATATCGTGTCAGACCCTTCTTTGCGGCATTCATCTTTCAAATGCAGCGTAAGAGCTGAAGATAAGTTTTATTTATTTCGCAAATGAGGATTTCATGGATGTCGGTGACAGGAAATCGTATATTGATCTAGAACGGTAGTTAAAAAGGATGGCTGACGACGACGCTGCCAGCGCCTATTCGGGGGCTGCGTCGTCAATCCGCGACGCAGGCGAAAGCGGTACAATAGATCCGGGATTTTCCAAAGAGACAAGCAAGATAAAGGTGTGGGTTTTACTAAACAGCTATGCAGTAAAGTTTGGCTAAGTGATTTAGTATTCATTTGTCCTTAGTGCCGGTGGATAACGAGGGGTCGCCCCCGCGGAGTTTAGTCCTTGATGTCTCTCAAGCGAACTTTTTGTCCAGTATGGGTGGTATCAGAAACTTGGACGCGCGCAGTGACGTTAATAGAGTGAATTGAGGCCCACGCGTGTATTCTCTTTGGCATTTCTCTGAAAACACGGCCGAATTTGCCAGGAAACCATCTATGGCGCCATCTACACTCTCCACCAAGAACGGTTCACTTCCTCCAAGAGGCTGGTTTACTTCATTGCCTTGCTGGAGCTGTGTCAGGTACGCACTCCTCTTGCTGACAGACTCGCGATGAGAATCGCGTAGTGTCGCTTATCCGGATACTCTTTTTCTTTTGCAAGGCTTTCTTCTTACCAGGCTGCGAATACCGCGTACAGGACATCAAATGCACGTTCCCTGTGCTCACATAAAACATGAACATAGGTTTCCTGGCGTTGTCTATGAGCCACTTTTGAGTAATCGCACATGTTTTCCTCACCGTGAGCAAGCGAAACGCAGATTAAGGAACGTTCTGCTCCTAATCACCTAGGGGAAATATGCCTAGCTATCAGGTGCCACGTGGCGCTCTCGGCCGCTGTCTGTGCACGGTGGGAATGTGTACTCTATTTCTAGTGGGTGTATTGATGTTTCCCAGCATGGTCGGGCATGTAATCGGTGGGTGGGCAGGTGTGTGGGGCGGAGGCGGGTAGGCAGGCGGGCACGCGGGCGGGCGGGTGGGAGGGCATGTGGGTACACCAGGCACATTCTAGGCTTTGCGAGGGCGGCAACTTATGTGAGTTACCATCGTTCTAAAGTGGTGAGGTAGGCAGGTGGGTAGGGGGGTAGGGGGGTATGGCCATAGGGGGCAACAAGGGGGATGGGGAGGCGGGGAACCGTGTGTGTGTGGGGCCGTGTGTGCGTGCGTGCGCGTATGTGTGTGCGCTTGCATGTGTGCGTGCGTGTACACTGCCCGCATTGAAAGTTTGAAGTCGTAGACAATCTTTGCCCTGTGCGCGCTTATGAATAACCCTGTGCCGATTGTTGGGAGCTCAGTAGGGTCCCAGCTTCTCTTTGTTTAATTAAACCCTTTGTTTGTTTGTTTGTTTGTCCTGCAGCCGTTCAAGGCAGTCGGGTATTTCTTTTCTTTTGCTTAATTTGTTTATACAGTACATGCCGTCCACCGCCTTCATTCGACCGGTTCTCCGGTGGCTAAGTATTACTAAATTAAGTGTGGTCATATAATCATGATGTTTGGGGCACTCACACTGCCGACTACAGGTAATTTGTTAATTTTCTTTCTTTCTTTCTTTCTTTCTTTCTTTCTTTCTTTCTTTCTTTCTTTCTTTCTTTCTTTCTTTCTTTCTTTCTTTCTGTCTTTCTTTCTTTCTTTCTTTCTTTCTTTCTTTCTTTCTTTCTTTCTTTCTTTCTTTCTTTCTTTCTTTCTTTCTTTCTTTCTTTCTTTCTTTCTTTCTTTCTTTCTTTCTTTCTTTCTTTCTTTCTTTCTTTCTTTCTTTCTTTCTTTCTTTCTTTCTTTCTTTCTTTCTTTCTTTCTTTCTTTCTTTCTTTCTTTCTTTCTTTCTTTCTTTCTTTCTTTCTTTCTTTCTTTCTTTCTTTCTTTCTTTCTTTTTCTTTCTTTCTTTCTTTCTTTCTTTCTTTCTTTCTTTCTTTCTTTCTTTCTTTCTTTCTTTCTTTCTTTCTTTCTTTCTTTCTTTCTTTCTTTCTTTCTTTCTTTCTTTCTTTCTTTGTTAAGTTCATCCCTAAGCCAGTCCATTGCCCCTGCATTTAATTTTGTCAATCTTTCTTTGAATATTTTTTGCGTTTTAGGCCAGAAATTTTTCCGGAAATTCCTTATTTATTATAATTGCGGGTGGTGCATGTGTGTGTGGTTGTGTGTGCACGTGTGTGCGTGTGTGTGCGGTTGTGCGGGGGCGGGGGCGGGGGCTTGTACGGGGGCTTGTACAGGTGCGGGGGCCGGGGCGGGGGGGGGTGGGGGGGCAGGCTAAAAGCTAGCGGCATGTACCCTACCGCACTATGTAGCACGAGATAATAAGAGTGTTAGCTCACAAAGCTGCATGTGTGTGTGCGTGTGTGCGGGCGGGCGGGCGGGCAGGCGTGCGTGCGTGCGTGCCAACCCGTGCGTTGCGTCCCTCCTCCATGCGTTCGCTCCCCACCTTATTTCTTACTGTCCGCCTCGTTTCCGTCTTGTTTCCGCGATCGCACCCTCACTGACACCCCAGAGTGGGATCACGAGATGTGACATAATCTTCGAGTTTCTGCCCGTTGTGCTCCCCTTTCCTTGTTTTGGACCCCCCCACCCCCATGTCGTGCCGTGTGTCAGCTGCTGGCCGTTGTGCTGGGCTCTCAATGGCACTGGAACATCGACTACGACCGCCGCTTCTTCATCGGGTTATTCTCGCTGGCGGTGAGTGCGGTGATCAGGATTATGTTGAACACCGCACCTTGCGTTGCATTTTTTATACCTTCGGACGGGATCTATGTGTATAGGGTAGTTTTTAATTAAGTCTATGTGTGTAGAGCCTGTGCGAATAATGTTTTTTGCGTTCCCAGTTTGTCCATGTATAGCTCGTGTACATACAGCACTAGAATAGACGAAGTAAACCCACAAGTTAAGCCTGAGTCCCCTTCTCTCGGGTCATTGTCGCACATAAGGAAAGGCCGTGCAAGGGGAGGCTTCCGGCTGCCCTACAATTGGGGCAGGTGCCCTTCTTGCCCAGTCCTTCAGATATGGTGTGGCGTGGGGTTGACCACTCCCCACAAGATGGTCCGTCTGCGATGTTCCTCCCATCGGCCTCGCCTTGTCAGAATCCTCCATCGGGGTTACTTCTCCGCGAATCTCCAACGGGAGCACGAGTTGCATAAACTAATTAATTGTCAGAAGGCGCGGGGTAGTGCGGCCTTGCGATGAGGGACTTGTGCGAGTTGTTACGTGCTGGCATTCCACACACATGGCAGGTCGTGCTCACGTGTACGCCTTCCCTGGCCTATCATTCTATCTGTCGCGATGCTGATTGACACAGTCCTCACCTTCGTGCCATGAACTCCCTCTCCAGTGGTTCACACAATTGATAAGGTCCTTCTTATGGAATTGCAGCATGTTTCTTCCGTTGCACTGGCCTAAGGATGGCATCAGAAGAAAGCCGCTTCTGGTTGATCCATTTTTTCTATATTTTTGCTGATAGATGCCGCTTGGAAATGATTGTGTGCGATGCGGGGTGTGCGTGGCTCGTGCCGTGCGCTCGGAGCAGCCTGCCTCGAAGATGGACGAGGCAGGCTACAACTTCTTCGTGGCTCTACTGTACGGGCTGACGGCGCTGCTGGTGAGTGGTGGTGGTGGGGGGGGGGGTTGATTGTAGCAAGCAAGGCAAGGTTATGCTAACAAAGTAGTTGCAGGAAGGTAGTTGCTACATTGAGGGCGCTTGCTCGCAGTGGTTGCCTGGTGGCCCTGGCGGCAATTTTAGCAGCACTGCCTCGCACAGCCAGTACACATGGTGGAGGCAGGCAGGCATCTCAGCGGGGTTTGCGCTGCTCTGATGGAGCCTGGCCGTTGTAAGCGTGGCGGTTGTCAGCGTGGTGGATGGCAGCTACGGTTCCGTGGCACTTCATGCGAGGATTCATAGGGAGCACGAGGTGTGTTACCGCAGATGGGAGAGGATGGGAGTATGGTTGACACAGACGCAGCGTTTCCTGACACAGCATTTCCTGAAGCAGACAAGGGGTTTACGATGCGGACACACAGGTATGAAGCGGGCACAGAGATGTTATGAGGATGTACCAAGTCTTTCCCTCAACACAGTGGAGGAGTGGCCAGCATGCACAGGAACATCTGAGGGATATACATGGTGACGTCCGGAGCATTAACACAGACTCGGGTCGGGTAGCTGATACTGCAGCATGAGCAGGGGGCAAGGGCCCGCCCGGCCACCCTAGCTAAAGATATGTAGAGAGAATGTGGCTGCGCTGGTTGTCTCCTTGATAGATGTGTAGAGAGAACGTGGGCGTACTCCCTCTCTGGATCCAGCCGTCGACACAGACACCCCACGTTCCCATGTTCCCGTGACAATCCTCATGGACAGTACTGTGGCGTCCGCCGTGACGTTGGGCTTATCTAGGCATGCGATGGAGACAATGAATTGGAGTCCAATGATTCATCCCTGCTTGTTTACCTCCTTGTCCTCCCTCATGTTTGCCTGCCCCGCTTGTGAACCTGATTTTTATCTCCCCATAATCCGCATGGTGGGTGCATGCTACATCCCTCCCCCCCCCCCCCCCCCGCCCCCTGACCTGTGAGGTAGTTTGGGATCCTATGTCCCTCGTTGGGTGGTTTCGCTGGATAGCGCATCGGTTGGGCGCGCAGTATCCATGATCCTGGCTGCGATGTAAACGCGCACCGCCCTGCCCGCCATGTGAACGCGCATGATCCTGGCTGCAATGCCCTTGGTTGTGGCAAGGGCAAGCAAGCATGACAAGGATGACTTTGATTGGACGGTGTGTTTGGCGGATATTTATTTGCGGGTTGTGCACACTGAAACCATTTGTGGTCACCCTTGTCTGATTGATGTTTCTCGGGTGCAAGGGGCCTATAATGGTTTGTTGCTGTCTGATCTGACGACTATATAGTGGATCTGGGACGGCCTTGGAGTAACAGGATGGGTTTCCTTGCATGGGCATCACAGCATGCGGGTCATTGCATGGGCATGGGCATGATGCATGCATGTGGGCACATGGCATGGGGTTCCACCCCATGTGTGTGTGTGTGTGTGTGCATGTCCACAGATCATCGGCTTGGCCGCGTGCGTCTGGGTGGCCATCTCGGTGAAGTCGGGTCGGCTCGACGCGCACCACGGCAAGCGGCAATACATCAACGTGCTGCTCATGTCCCTGCGCCTGCTGCTTCCCGTCTTCTTCTGGTACGCGCTCGTGTTCGCAGGGAGCGCTGCACACTGGGCCATGCCAAGAAAGCATTCATACCATGCCAGCATACCATGGCAGCATAGCATGCCATGACACCATGCCGGCACATCGTTAGCTCGTACGGAGTATGCACATCGCATCAGACGACACAGACAGGAAGCCACACTCCCCCTCCCCCTCTACCATCTTTCGTCCGCATGCGTGGATTCTTCAGCTTACGTGGAGTTTACAGCATGCGCATCCTGTACTGCGTCCAATTTTATTGTCCCCTCCCTTCTCTGGTTGTCCCCTCCTTGTCTCGTCTCTCTCCTGCCGCCATTTGCAGCATGGTCCACGCCGCCATCCTGTTTGGCCGTTAACCCTCCCTTCCTCGCCGTCCGTTTCGCCCCTCGCCCCCTCTCTCGTGCCGGCGCCTGCAGTATATTCTACGTGGCCATCCTGGGCTTCTTCCTTAGCCCCACGGATTGCATGAAGGTGGCGGGTGCGACCCAGGACGAGTACAGGCTCGTGCTCTTCCCTGACAGGGTGAGATTCTCTCGCTAGTGGTAGTTATGGTCATGGTTTTTATACTGGTATTGTGCTCCAGCAGGATGAGCTCCTGTGGCTCATGATATCTGATTGCTGTGCCAGTATCGTGATGTATAATTTATATTCTAATAGTAGTATTTAAATGCTAGGCTCATACCATGACAAGTGATTGCTATGCTCATGTTACGATATAAGATGTCTATGCCTCAACATGGTGAGCTCCTCTCGCTTGTGATATGATAGTAGCAGTATTACTGTGCCCTGCTAGGGTGTGCTCCTCTTGCTTACGATTATGATTACGGTACTGGTACTGGTACGATGCTCTGGCAAGGTGCACACCCGCGCGAGCTATTATGATGTTGTTACTGCGCCCCAACACGGTGCACCCCTCCTGTTTTCGCTTCTGTTATCCTGGACCAAAAGGGTGCACCTTTGGCATTCCTGAAAGAGTACGCCCCTTGCTCTATTTCTGCCGCACGTCTCAACAAGGCTGTGCCCTCTCTCGCCTCACAGGAAACCGAGGAAAGGATTGCTTAGTAATATATAGTTATTATATAATATATATAATAATGAGCCTACAATATCGTCATCCAAGTTTTTCTGGGGCGGTCTTGGGGTGTCAAGCACCTGGAGGTTGACATACCTTGTGTAATAATTTGGCTCCCTCAGCAGAGTGTGAAGTAACTTTCAGCTCAGTTCAGCTCGCCATTTAAAGTTGCCTTCAAACCTTGCCTTCAATGCTTGCCCTGGACCTCCTGCCCCCCTGTCATCCCCATCCACCCACTCACCACCACTACCCACCGCTGCCGCCGCCACCGCAACCACCACCGCCACCACCATCCACCACCACCACAGTCGTGCACGTCCACCGGACACCTGGTCATGGGCGTGGTCGGCCTGCTGAGCGCGCTCGTCCTGTTCGTAATCGTGCTAGTGCTGGCGGCCGGGCGCGTCGTCGCCAACCCGCTCCACCCCGACATCACGTCCACGATGACCTACCAGGCGCTGTGGCAGCTCGTGCTCATGAACACCATCCTGGTGATCGGCAACCACGTACCGCGGCTGATCGGGCACAAGCTGGCCTCGTGCATCATGCTCGTGTCCATGATCCGCGCTTGGCATGTCGTGTTGAGGTTCCTGCCCTACTACCAGCTCCACATGAACCGGGTGCGTATGTCGCTCCTAAATAGGAACCAGATCCACCGGCACCGGGTGCGTATTGAGATCTTGAATAGGAACCAGATCCACTGGCACCGGGTGCGTATTGAGATCTTGAATAGGAACCAGATCCACCGGCACCGGGTGCGTATTGAGATCTTAAATAGGAACCAGATCCACCGGCACCGGGTGCGTATTGAGCTGCTGGCCGTCACCTACGCGGGCTTCACTCTTACATTACCACTCTTCTGCTGCTGCGTGTGCCCACCTCCCACCGTCCACCCCACGGATTCCCCACCCCACCAGCTGCTGGCCGTGACGTACGCGGTCGTCACCTGGCTGTGCGTGTGCGACATCATCATGACCTTTTCGCGCTCAACGGCGGAGATCATGACGATCATCGGCCTCGCGCTCTGGTGAGTGCTGCCCACCGGCCATGCCCTATAGTGTGGGGAGTGGGGAGCCCATTTGGGGATGAGCAGCCTGCCCCACGCTCTGGTGAGCACACAGCACACACGCCATGCCATACTGTTTTGGGAGTCAAGTATGCCAGGGGCTTATATCATATCAAGTATACCAGGGGCTTATATCATATCAATTATACTAGGGGCTATTAGTAGTATCATATCAGGGGATGAGCGCAATCTTCGGCCTCTGGTGAGCACCGCCTACCTGATGGCTAGCCTGCCCCTTACGCTGGTGAGCCATCCCCCAGTGCAATCAGCCCTGGGCCTTAACACCAGTTTTAACTCCACTCCTCTCAACTTTTGTTATGGCATCCAGCTCTTGGCACCCAGCTCTTGGCCTCAACCCTGTGCATTAGCAACAGTACTGCCTATAGGGGGGTGGTCTGCTGCCCCGCCCTGTTGCCTTTAGGGGGGTAGTGCGCTGCCCCGCGCTGTGGTGAGCGCCACGTCTCCATCCTTTACTTCAAGCGCTGTGCCTTTGTGGTCGTTGTAATCAAACAGTGGTAGCGATCTTTTTGGTTTCCTTATGCGGCCATGTACCTGAAAGGCCTTAGCATCTGGTTTTCGCATCACTCTTTCGGTCAGCCCTCAGCCTTTGCCTACGTACACGCCCTTGGCTTCAGCCGTTTGCACAATCCCTTGGCACAATCCCTTGACACAGGCCCTTGGCACAAGCCCTGGACATAAGCCGTTGGTCTTGGTGTGGTTTCTCCTCCACGGCTGGTGCCTCTACTTAGTTGCTATACTTATAATGCCTGTATGCCCCAAAGCCCATGCCTACACCCACACCGACACACACGCCAACACCAACACTAACACAACCGACATGCCAACACCACCAACAAAACCAACACAAGTACGGACACAATGGGCACACCAACACCCAAAACAACAAACGCAAATGCAAACACCCACTATCCTTCGTGACACCGTCTCCAACACCCACATCCCAATTTGATTTTCTACCCTCCACCACCACCAGCCCGGTGGCGGCGCTGGTCGGCTACATCTCGTGCGAGCGCGCGGTGCGGCGCCACCTGCGCTACATCCCTAGCAAGTTTGTCGGCTTTGAGGTCAAGGTGCCGCAAGTGGAGGAGGACCACTATATGTTCAAGCACGAGCACGAGGCGGCCGTCGCGTCACGGTGAGTGTGGCAGCAGATGGGGATGAGGTGAGGGGAAGAGAGTGGGACGGAGGTGGGGATGGGATAAGGGGGAAGCGACAAGGCCCCGCGCACGTTGAAGGGCCAAGCGCTCACTGTACGAGCACGAGGCAGTAGTGGCACCTTGGCTAGTGTGGCAGCTGGTGGTTTGATGAAGGGTAGTCGTGGGGATGGGATGAAGAAATGCGTACGGGGAGGCGACGTGGGGTAGCGGAGATACGACGAGGTTAAGGGGACAGGGACCCCTTGGCACCTAAACACGAGGCAGCAGCTGCGCCACAGTGAGTGAGGCAGCAGATGGGGATGGGAGGAGGGGGGACGGCGGGGGGGGGGGCATGAGGGGAAAGGGAGAGGGTTGCGGGAGGGGGAGGGGACGCGTGCGACTAGATATTCCAGCACAAGCATTAAGTGGCCCGCCGTCTTTCCCTTTCGTACGTTCCCTGTCTCAACTTACCCTCATGTTGAACCTACCTACCCTTTCTACCAGGCGACCCTTATCCACCGTCTATCCTGTTCACCGTCCCGCTCTCAACCTGCACTTGTCCACCGTCCCTTACCCAACCAACCTGTTGTTTAAACCTCCAACCAACCCCTTCCCTATTCCCATCACCCCAGGTGCGCCATCTTCCACATGAAGAAGCACCATCGGCAGCTCGTCCCCGACGAGATGCGCTGCGACGCGGCCGAGCTGATCCTGCTGACCGCGATGGAGCAGCACCCGCAGTCGGCCTATCTGCGCATGGTATACTCCAACTTCCTCATGTACGTGCGCAAGAACACAGCCGCGTCCGAGGCCGAGCTCGAAAAAGTGAGGGCGCTCAAGCCCAGCACGTTTCTGGCGTACCAGACATTCGTGCGCGCCAAGGAACGCGCGCGCAGCACGGATGACGTCCCTGGGTCGACCTCGATGGACTTTGCGAGCTACATCGAGTTCATGAACAGCTTCAAGGTGAGCCTTGGGGTGTTGAATCGACTGTTTGAATAAGGGGGTGGGGGCGAACTGTTCATGAGCAGCTTCAAGGTGAGGCTCGTGGCATCGAATAAAAGTCGTTTAAGGGGAAGGGGAAGGGGAGGGGGAGGGGAGGGGGAGGGGGAGGGGGAGGGGGAGGGGGAGGGGAGGGGGAGGGGGAGGGGGAGGGGGAGGGGAGGGGGAGGGGAGGGGGAGGGGGAGGGGGGAGGGAGGGGGAGGGGGAGGGGGAGGGGGAGGGGAGGGGGAGGGGGAGGGGGAGGGGGAGGGGAGGGGGAGGGGGAGGGGGAGGGGGAGGGGGGGGGGGGGGGGGGGGGGGGATTGGGAACTTGTGGCCAACTACTGGAAAAGCTGATGACGTTGGCACTGCATCAAATCAATTGTTGCTAGGACTGGTAGCTTTTGGAAATTTACTCATGTTTATACATGTGTGAAGTTTTGTAGCATGTGCGGCACATTTGACCAACCTGCATGTATTACACAGCTAACAGTTGGCAGTTTGTTTTATACGGTAGTACATGTGTGTGTACATGTATACACTCTGTAGATGTGCACTTATGTGTGGTCGTGAGCATGCACGCATGTGTGGATGGCGTGCCTTGTCATTGCAGGCATGCATTCCAGTTGGAAGTGCAATGGTAGTAGCTATTTACTGTATTTGTGTGTGTGCCCATTGCCGCGTCCCTTCCCCCCCGCCTCCCTACCTCTAAACCCTGAAACTCCCCCCCGCCTCTCCCCCTGCACCATCCACCCACCCACCCACCCACCCACCCACCCACCCACCCACCCACCCACCCACCCACCCACCCACCCACCCACCCACCCACCCACCCACCCACCCACCCACCCACCCACCCACCCACCCACCCACCCACCCACCCACCCACCAGGTGGTGCTCGCAGATCACAAGAGCGTGCTCAAGAGCGTGCGCAACTTCTGGAAGGCGCTGCTGCGCGATGAGGTGGTGTTTGCGCAGCTGCGGCACCTGCTGGAGCAACAGAAGGAGAGACAGGTGCGCGCGGACCGCTCGTACAAGATCCTGCTCGAGCGCTACCCAAAGAACGTCAAGCTGCTGCAGAGCTACTCGCGGTTCCTGGACGAGGTCAAGGTATGTGCGTAACCTGGTCTACGTACAGTAGGTATGGGCGCTCCCTCGACGAGGTAAAGGTGGGCATGACCCCATCTACAACATCCCCACTATGTGTGCGCTAGCTGCGCACGTTTCCTCGACGAGGTCAAGGTATGGGCACGCTCTGTCATAATCGCTTATGATAGAGGACTAGCTTCTCGACCGTAGAAGTTTTTTTTTTAGAAATGGCAACAGACGCAACATTGTGACTTTTTGTTGATCGTGTTTTTTTTTCCCCCTTTGTTGTTTGTGTTTTCTTTTCTTGGTATTGCCGGTGGCTTCTGCTGAAGTTCTCTATGGGATTTTGTGAGCTTATCCCCAGAAGGGTGTGCGCTGACAAGACACCCCGCTGCCGTGTGCTCACCACGGCTATGTCCTCGTCCCCGTTTTCAATGCTTGCATGTGGCTGTGTTTGTTCTTGAGTGCATTACTGCTTGCGTATGTTTCTGTGAAATTCTTGTGTGCGCCTCCTTTCACTGCTTGTGTCCTCGCAAGTCTCTGCAGCACGTGCATTTGTATGGCTTTTCATTTCCTGTGTACATATCTCAAGATTTCTGGCCTCCGCTGGTCGTCTCATTACTGTCTCTTCGTCGCTCGTGTATGCTCCTTTTCACCGCCTGGGTCCTCATCTTCCTGCTTACCCGCGCTTCCTCGTACTGCTTGTCCCCGCCACCAGAACGACACAGCGGCCGCCAGCCGCTACCTGCGCGAGGCGGAGAAGATCGAAGACGAGGCCAAGCAGGCCATGGACTTGAGCAACGACGTCGCGGGGGGGCAGACCGGCCGCGTCGACGACTCACGCGATGGTGTCTGCGTGATAAACATGCAGGTAAGGAAGCGTTCCATGGGCTGGGGTAAGGAATAGTTCAAGTGCCGGGGGGAAGGATTAGCTCGATTGGCAGGGGGGAGGAATAGTTCAATCAGCGGGGGGGAGGAATACCTCCACGGTGTGTGCATGCAGGTGCCTTGTACTGAAGTGTGCAGGGGCCTTGTGCTAAAGTGTGGAGGTGCATTGTGCAAAAGTGTGGAGGTGCATTGTACGAAAGCGTGCAGGTGCATTGTATGAAAGTGCGGAGGTGATGGCCTTAGCGGCATCGGCATGCAACCACGTCATGCGATATATTTGTCATAAGGGTTGCATTGCGAAGCAGTAGGCAGAGTGAGTTCATCGTCCATATCCAAGTTGTGTAACCCTGCCCCCGCCCTCCCCTCCTCCCCCACCCCCCACCCCCCTCCCCCCTTCCCCGCCTCTCCCTCCTCTTCCCCCCCCACCCTTGCGCCCTTCCCCCCACCCCTGTCATGTCTCCAACTGCCCCAGACCTTGCGGCTTCTCGTTACCCTCTAACCCTTTCCCCACCCTCCCCCGCCTGCTTTCTCCTACCCCTTGCCCATTCTCACGCTCATGTCCCGTCGCTCTTCCCCCCCACACCCAATCACCCCCCTAAGCCCCAACCTAACCAAACACCCCCTAACCCCCCCCCACCCATCCACATACGCGGCTGCGCGCACGGCGACCCCTCCCCCTTGACCAGGGCATTGTGCAACACGTGAACAAGGTCATCACGCGCATGTTTGGCTTCACCAAGGACGAGCTGGTGGGCAAGAACGTGCGCATCATGATGCCGCAGCCGTACCAGAACAACCACGACTCGTACCTGCAGGCCTACCACACGACGGGCGTGGCCAAGGTCATCGGCATCCCGCGTGAGATGGAGGGCCGGCACAAGAACGGGTACCTAATCCCCATCCGCCTCTTTGTGACCAAGATCGACTCCAAGGGGGTCACCCAGGTATGTAACAAGTTTCTTGCTGGGTGCTTGCGGGCGCTTCTTGCTGGGTGCTTGCGGGCGCTTCTTGCTGGGTGCTTGCGGGCGCTTCTTGCTGGGTGCTTGCGGGCGCTTCTTGCTGGGTGCTTGCCGGCGTTTCTTGCTGGGCGCTTGGGATAACCATGGTTCTGGGAGCACGGTGTCTTTTCAGTGAGGTGGAAGAGTAGCCGCTGCAGCTGGGTCATGGAGCTAGACGTGATGAGCCTGTTGAGACCCAGGGCTCATGGAGTTGATGTTTCCTCGCCGGTTACGGACGCTCCCTCTTGCTCCCCTTCGTTTCTTTCTCCTGACGTCCACCCACAGCACATGGGCGTCATCCGCGGCATAGGGTTCCATGCTTGTGTTTGTGGCGATGTTGGCTCCTCTAGTCCCTATTTGATAGTTGATACTTCCCTATTTCTTTCACGTTCCTTTCTGCGCACACAGTACGTAGGCATCATCCGCGACATGCTAGTCAACGCTTGTATTCGCATGTTGGCTCCTATGCTCGCATACCTCTCCCACGTTGCTTTTGTCCGCCCGCAGTACATGGGCATCATTCGTGACATGGAGGACGACCCCCGCCCGAAGCTCCACCTCGACACAACCGGTAACGTGACCAGCATCAACCGCAGCTTTGCCAACCAGCTGGGCTACACGGGCGACGATTTGGTCAACCAGCCCGCCACTAAAGTGCTCATGCCGGCCGCGCTGCAGCGGGGAAACAACCGTGCGTGGGACAGCGAGCTGCTCGCCTACTTAGAGACACGCGCGCAAGCCGATATGGAAAACGACGATGATCCGGCGCTGCCCGGGAAGGAGGCGACGGCGTTCCACAAGAACGGGACGGACATGGCAGTGGAGATGCAAGTGACCAAGATTGCAGGCGAGGGGGGCACCAACTTCTTCACGGTCTCATTGAGGATGCTCGACGACAAGCTGGGGATTATCTCGATCGACCAGGGGGGGCGCATCGTGTCGGCAAACAAGGTGAGGGGAGAAGACAAACATTTCTAAGATTGCTTATTCCTCAACAGACGACGAGCTGGGGATGATATGGATTGCCCAGGGAGGGCGTATCGTGTGGGAGAACAAGTGGACGAGATAGGTCGATGGGGACAAGTGGGGGTGGTGGGCAAGGGGGGGGGATTAAAAGGGTAGCCAAGGGGGGGAGGTGGGAAGAGGGGAGTCGACGAGAGGGAATGGGGAGAAAATGGGGAGTGAATGGGGGGTGGGGGGGAGGAGAGGGGAGAGAGGGGAAAGCACAGTTGCTTCGAGGGCAAAAGTTGACGATCTGCATCGCAGCTGCCAATAAGTTGAAGGGGACGTTGGTGGGTGATGTTGGTGGGTGGAGACTTGGGGCAAATGGGCAAATGGGCGGGGGGGAGGAGAAGAGGGGAGCAAGGGAGGAAAGGAGAGATGAGGGCAGGACATCATGCCACAGTTTCTGCGTTCAAATTCCAGGGACGCTCCTCTTGCCACTGAGGCTGGTTGTCCATGAAAATGAGGGAGGTAGAGAGGCAAAGGGGGAAAATCAGGCAAAGGGGGATAACGAGGCAAAGGGGTATAATGAGACGAAGGCCCATAGAGCCAATCCAGGGGCATGGCACGGTGCGTGCAGATTCTTAGACAGGCAAGTGATCCCATTGGAGTACACAGAAGCTGGTGAAAGGGAATGCAAGCAGACCATCGTGGAGAGATGGCGAAAGAGGTCCAGCATGGCTACCTTGTCAAGCTCGAGAGGTCTTCATTCTGCCATGCTGAAGAGGGCTCTCTTGGAACGATATCGATTGAATAGAGACGATTCAATACAGATCGTGAGATAGGGTCAATTGAATAGAGACTATTCAATACAGATCGTGAGATAGGGTCAATTGAATAGAGACGATTCAATACAGATCGTGAGATAGGGTCAATTGAATAGAGACGATTCAATACAGATCGTGAGATAGGGTCAAGGGAATAGAGACGATTCAATAGAGATCGTGAGATAGGGTCAAGTGAATAGAGACGATTCAATAGAGATCGTGAGATAGGGTCAAGTGAATGGAGACAATTCAGTAGAGATCGTGAGATAGGGTCAAGTGAATAGAGACGATTCAATAGAGATCGTGAGATAGGGTCAAGTGGAAGGAGACAGCAGAGTCTTTGTGCAATCCCCTCGCTCACAGGCCCCTCGTGGGTCAATGCGTCCAAGCTCAGCCGCGGCTTTCTCCTAACTCAATAGGTTTTCTCTGGTCACGTCATGTTGCTCCAACACATGCCGCATTTTGCATGCCCCACCTCACCAAAACACTGGTTTCATGCATGCTCCATCTCAGCAATGAGACATCGCCGCTGCAATGCCGTGTGCATGCTAGCGCGCGCACCCGTTGTGCTCATGCTAGCGCGCACACCCGTCGTGCTCATGCTAGCGCGCGCACCCGTCGTGCTCATGCTAGCGCGCGCACCCGTTGTACTCATGGGCATCCTCTTGCGTTCCCATGCACATGCCTTTGTGTGCATGGCCCATTCATCCTGTCGTCTCTTCCGCCCCCCGCCCCCGCCCCCCCCCCCACCCCCACCCCCCACCCACCCCTTCCAACTTCCCATCCTTTTCTGCCCCTCCGCCCCCTTTTGCCCCCCTTTGCCCTCCTCTTGACCCGCTATGACCCCTGTGCCCCTTTTGTCCCCTTTGCTCCCCTCTGCCCCGATTGCTCTTCCGTCGCCCTCTTGCAGCTGGTGCTGGAGATGTTTGGCTACAAGGAGAACCAGCTGCTCAAGATGAACGTCTCGCGGCTGATGCCCGCGCCCTACAGCCGCTTCCACGACAGCTACCTCGCACGCTATGCCAAGCAGGGGCCCAGCGGGCGCGTGCTCGGTATCCCTGGCGGGCGCACCGTGCTGGGGCTGCACGCCGAGGGGCACACATTCCCCATCAGCCTCGAGGTAGCGCGAATGGGCATCACTCATCGGCATATCCATAATTCCATCATCCGTAGAACCCAACAGTGGCCAGCATTTCCCACCAGCCTCGAGGTGTCATATCGAGAGCAAGGCGCACATGTCTCCGTCCCAGTACATCATGAAGGAATTGTTGTCTGTCGTGGTAGGGACATGCTGCGTTTTACCCCTGGCGTACCCACCTCGACTGCACAGATGGACTCCACATCATCATGGATTGCGCCTAACGCGCTCTCGTAAGCTTCATAGTGGCATACGGATGTATTATGTTTGCTAGTTTGCTGTACTGGTTACAGGTACATTTGGTCTGTGTATTTGATCTATGTATGCTTTGGTCGCCTAGCCACGGATAGCTTCCCTCTACCCATGGAAACTACTGCTTGCTGCCGCAGGTATACACATCGGCCCGCAGGCGGAGTTTGCCAACTCGCCCCAGTTTGCCAACTCGCCACCAGCTCGCTCGTCCCTACATGTTATCCCTTCCCCTCCGCTTGCTAATACCTACAATATCTACAGTAGTAGAGTACCCTACAGTAGGCGCTATACTGACTACAGTCAGGTACATACGTACTACAGTAGGTACCTACACTAGTATAGTAGCCCTGCCCCTCGCTCCACCACCAATGTTTCACGCGCGAGCTTCTATCATCGCAACCAATACTCTTTACCTCCCCATCTCCACGCCCTCCCCCCCTCTTATCTCCAGCTAATTCCTATCGATTTGAATCGACCGATGCGCTCTACTTTCCACTTTCGGCTCCCCTCCTTACCGCAACCCCCCCCCGCCCCCTGCCCCCTTTCTTTCCCCCTCCCCACCCCATCACCCCTAAACCCCCCCCCACACACACACCACGGCCCCCCTTTCCCCATTCTCCCATCCCACCCACCCACCCCTCTGATGATGTACTCTCTGTTACCCATACCGCAGGTGAAGGAGTTCAAGGATGAGGCCACCGGGCGCCGCATGTTCTCGGGGCGCATTACGATGATTGAGGAGAATATGGGGTCGAACTCGCTGTGCCTCACGCTCTACCTGGACCTGAACGCGCGGGAGATCCTCAAGGTGGACGGCGATGCCAAGGGCCTCTTCGGGTATGCCTTTCTCCCTTGCCTTTCTCTCTTTTCTTCTCTCTTCTATGTTTTCTCTTCTCTCTTGTCCCTCGTCGCCTCTCGCTCCTCGCTCCTCGCTCCTCACTCCTCACTCCTCACTCCTCACTCCTCACTCCCCACTCCCCACTCCCCACTCCCCACTCCCCACTCCCCACTCCCCACTCCCCACTCCCCACTCCCCACTCCCCACTCCCCACTCCCCACTCCCCACTCCCCACTCCCCACTCCCCACTCCCCACTCCCCCTCCCCCCTCCCCCCTCCCCCTCCCCCCCCTCCCCCCTCCCCCCTCCCCCCTCCCCCCTCCCCCTCCCCCCCCCCCTCCCCTCCCCCTCCCCCTCCCCCTCCCCCCTCCCCCCTCCCCTCCCCTCCCCCTCCCCCTCCCCCCTCCCCCTCCCCCTCCCCCCCCCCCTCCCCCCTCCCTTCTAGCTGCTCCTGCCACGTTTCTACCGCCCTCCTTTCCATATCGTTCACGGGACCAAAAAGCTCTTCTTGGTTACGCTGGCTGGGCACTTGTTTGTTTTAATCTGGCGCATGGGCCAGTCTGCCACGCCCTCCTACATGGTTTCGGGTTGCTGTGCACCGAAGAAGACAGAAGCGGCACTCAAACAATCTGCAGGCCCATCTCCCACACTGTGGCCTGCCCACTTGTCGCACTGAGAGAAGCTAGGGCGACCTCCCTCCTCGTTGTGTATAGGGTTTGGAAGTTCCTTTACTTTGTATTGGCACCCCCGTGGCGCAGTCACGTGCTTATTAATTAATTAATTAATCTCCTGCGCTTCACCTTCAATATGCATGATGCCCTTGTGGCTGTTTTACTATGCTGCAATGGTGCAATAGGCGTTGTGCCCTTGTGGCTGCTTTGCTCCCTCTCCCCGGGGCAATATTGCCTGCCCCTTGCTTATGCTACATAGACCGCAATGGATTCTGCTCGGCGGGCACATGCCTGCACCTGCCTCTTGTCATCAATCATTTTGGCCCCTTCTCGTTCTCGTCTCAATCTTGCTTTCATCTCCTCCCGAGCCCCTTGTCTTGCCTCCCCAGCGGTGCCAACAACCAGCCGCATGCCAGCCTCCGCCCCCTCTCACGCCCAGTCTTTTTCTTTCCCTCTCATCCCGTCGTCTTCACTTGCCCTCATCCCTCCTTGGGCCCTTCCTGCGTCCCCCGCTTTGCCCTGGACCAGCTACATGCCAACCATCGCGTTCCTGTCCCCCCTTCTTGTGCTTTCTCTTGTTCCCTCTCTTGTCCCTTCTCTTGTTCTCTCATTCCTTCTGTTGCCCCAGCAGTGCCAACAACCAGCCACATGCCAACACCCATGCTCTTTCCCTTTCCTGGTTTCCTTTCCTCTCTTTGTTCTCTTGTTGCCTTGGCTCGTCGTTTCCAGCTTTGCCAACGACCAGCTGGAGGGCGAGTCCCCCAACATGCTCCTCCCTGACCTGCCAGGGAGGGGCCACCTGGCGCGCGTGCTCGAGATGGCCGAGCAGAGCAACGGGTATGCTGGCACGCGCTCCATGGCCAAGACATCCAAGGGGAAATACATCCCGACGGGCATCACGGTGGAGAGGGCGGATCTCGAGGGCGAGGTCTGCCTGGTGGCCAAAGTGTGGGACTTGAACCGGCTTGAGGGGACGGTCTCGTTTGCACGCGACGGCACGCTGTTACAGGTGAGGCGGCGCGCCATAAATACGGAACAGCGCCACTGTGGTTGTAAAGAGGGATGCCACTCGACACAGCAGCGGATCCAGAAGCGGTAGCAAGTCGTGGATGGGATGGGATATACTGCTGTGTTGGATGTCCCACGGATTTGTGCAGCCACGCAGAATGATATGTGTTTTGCACCCCTGTCCACACAGGATGGGGGCATCGGAAAATGAAAAGGATGGGGGTTAATAGATTTTGATAGGTGGGGGCAATGTAACCCTGTCTAGTGGGTTGTTATCGACCCATGACCACCAGGTGAGCCGCGTGGCGCGCGCGCTTCCTCGCCATGATGTGGCTCCTTCATCCTTGCCACCCCTCCTCACTCCCACCCCCTCCAAGAGCCCACGTGGCGCATGCGTTTCCGAATGAGAAGGCTGTTGTCTTTTCCCCCACCCTCATGCCACCCCGCCCGCCGCTGTGTTCAGAATAACCGTGGGGCGCTTGAATTTTCATGCTTCCCCCAGCGCAATCATTTCTTCACCATCACGTGGAGCTAGAGAAACCGCACCCCGTGTCTCGCCCATAGCCTTCTCTTCCTCTCCCCTCACACCCATGCCCACCCCCACCCCACCCCTTGGGAACAAGGAGGCGCGAATCGTGAACCATGTGGCATGTGGCGCATGCATTTCGCACGTAAAGGTCTCCTCCCATGCCCCCCCCCCCCCCCCCTCTCCCCCTTCCCCCCCCCCCTCCCTCTCCCCCTTCCTCAGGTGAACCACGTGGCGGAGCTCTTCTTCTCCATGTCCAGCGACGCGATGGTCAACAACGACATCAAGATGCTCATGACGCCCAAGCACGCGCTCCACCACGAGGAGTACCTGCTGCGCACGGCGGCAGGGGGGCCCCCCGGTGCCCCCGCGGGTGGCACTGCCCCGAGCGGCGGCATGCGCAAGGACCGCAAGCTGGTCGGCGTGCGCCGCCAGCTGGACTGCGTGCACAAGGACGGGCTGGTGTCTGAGACCGAGTTTGAGGTGGCCGAGCTCAGCGCCCGTGAGGCGAGGGGCCACAACGGGGCCGCGTTTGTGGGGCGAGTGGTGCTGCGGCCACCGGGTCGTATGCGCCCGATGGATGATAGGGACATGGCCAAGGAGGTGGATGAGGAGATCGACGAGGGGGAGGACCACGCGGTCATGGATGGGGAGGACGCCAAGAACTCGGATGAGGCGGGAAGTTATAAGAAGGTAGGTGGCCGAGGGATAAAAAGGTCAGGGGTTTAGGGAAAACAACACGTTCATTATGGCTAGACATGCCAAAGCACACACAGCCACGTCAATTTGTGTTCCGCCCTCGCCTTTTTTTGGCAACCAAAACCCTCCACTTGTGCCCGCAATCAACCCCCCTTCTGCACGCCCGCAATCAAACCCCTCGGCGCGCCCGCATCCAAAACCCTCTCCCTTATGCCTCGCCTTGTGCCCTTCTCGCAGAGCGACGACGGTGATGCTGTCGAACGCCACAGTCCCGCAGTGGATACTGGGGGCCCATCCCGCAAGCCCTCCACCACCGCCGCCCCCATGGCCCTCGCGGCCGCCGTGCCCCCCCCTATCGTCACCTCCGCCCTGGGCAAGACCGGTGCCCCCGCCGCCGGCGACCGGTCGCGGGGTATCCGTTTCAACACGGAGAAGAGCCGGCCGGACGCGGACGATGACGATGAGGCCGGGAGGGGCAAGGCTAAGGGCCCCAGCTACGGCATCCAGCGCTTCCTCCAGGATCCCGGTTCTGGGGCTGGCGAGATCGGGAGCCCGACGCCGACGACCCCCATGGGTGGGAGCGACGAGCATCACGCGCTGCTGCGGCCCGGTGCGGGGGACAGCAGCGGCGGCGGCCCCCAGCTGGATCGACAGATGTCGGGGTCGGTCGGTGGGTTGGACGGCGATGACCTCAGCGAGGCGAGCGACAGCCAGTCGCACGCGCAGCAGCGGACGAAGCGGTACCAGGCGGCCCTCAAAGCGCTCAACAGCCACAAGGTGCGGCGTGTCGCGCAAAGCATGCGGTTGAGCACGCGGCTGCTCCTGGGCACCGCACTCTTCTCGTATGCGCTCGTGTTTGCGCTCGTCATCGGGCTCGACAAGCGGCTGGACGCATCCACCAAGACGCTCAACGACATGGCATCGGTGGGTGGAGTTGGTGGATACATGTGCAGAGAGATGGTCTGCAGTAGGTGGGGGTTGTGGTACAGCGCGTGAGGTTGGACGCGTCCGCCAAGACGCTCGATCGCATGGCGTTGGTGGGTGGTATTGATTCATTGAAAGAGAGGTAGAAGATTTGTATTGTAGCTCAACGGCATCGCGACAGTGGGTGGAATAAATAGAATGACCATGCCTGATAATAGCCGGCACATACTCCTAAGTGAGTGATGAAGGTGGTTGTCCTTTTCTCCTGGCGCAAGGCCATGGCATGTGTGGGTATCTGCATGGTTAGGGTGGGGCGGGGCATGAGAGGCCATGGCATGGCCTCGGTGGGGTGGTTGTGTTGCGCTGTGAAATGGCATCAAACGCCTTGCAAAGCCATAGTGGGTGAAGCTGGTGCACACACACACACACACACACACACACAGAGAGAGAGAGAGAGAGAGAGGCGAGAGGGAGAGAGAGAGGGAGAGAGAGAGAGAGAGAGAGAGAGAGAGAGAGAGAGAGAGAGAGAGAGAGGAGAGAGGGGGAGAGAGAGAGAGAGAGAGAGAGAGAGAGAGAGGAGAGAGAGAGAGAGAGAGAGAGAGAGAGAGAGAGAGAGAGAGGGAGAGAGAGAGAGAGAGAGAGAGAGAGAGAGAGAGAGAGAGGAGAGAGAGAGAGAGAGAGAGAGAGAGAGAGAGAGAGAGAGGGAGGGAGAGAGAGAGAGGGAGGGAGAGAGAGAGAGAGAGAGAGAGAGAGAGAGAGAGAGAGAGAGAGAGAGAGAGAGAGAGAGAGGAGAGAGAGGAGAGAGAGAGGAGAGAGAGAGAGGAGAGAGGGAGAGAGAGAGAGAGAGAGGAGAGAGAGAGAGAGAGAGAGAGAGAGAGAGAGAGAGGGAGAGAGAGAGAGAGAGAGAGAGAGAGAGAGAGAGAGAGAGAGAGAGAGGGAGAGGGAGAGAGAGAGAGGAGAGAGAGAGAGAGAGAGAGAGAGAAGAGAGAGAGAGAGAGAGAGAGAGAAGAGAGAGAGAGAGAGAGAGAGAGAGAGAGAGAGAGAGAGAGAGAG
Organism: Mesostigma viride; assembly: GCA_009746045.1. Classification (NCBI taxonomy): domain Eukaryota; kingdom Viridiplantae; phylum Streptophyta; class Mesostigmatophyceae; order Mesostigmatales; family Mesostigmataceae; genus Mesostigma; species Mesostigma viride. The sequence goes on along the minus strand of RPFO01000022.1, from coordinate 5,410,932 downwards.
AGGTAATTTAGCCCAATGATGTGGCATCGGTGGGTGGGTGTTGTGCGGCTCAACGGCATGGCATAAAAGGCAGCAAAACCTGGCATGGGGGGTGCGTGGGGGATTTACAGGATGATCGGAAACCGCCCCTTTTGAAAAGGGGTTGCGTTGTGAAGCCGTAGTGGGGGGGAGGGGCTGGGGGCGGTTGGAAACTTTGACTTAAAGCCGGTGCCTGGGGATGCCCTGTGTGCTGGGGATGCCCATTTTGCCGCATTACAGTGCGCCCACGCCTGCTTTTGCCGACGCTGTTTCCCGCACTTGCGCCTACCTCCCACCTGGTCCATAACCCTATTGTGCCTAACTTCCTCCTGTGCATAACCCCCACCTGTGCAAGCTCGTGCGAACGATTCCCGCACGGCCAAGGCTTGCGTTTAAGCTGTAGTCTTCTTGCTCGCAACTCTGATAGAACCGTGGTGTAAACCTGGGAGTGGGTATTCACCTTTGCCCCGCACGCAACTCACCCTACCCCCATGCCCATATCCTATCTTCCCATGTCCAGTATGTCATCTTATTTCCGAAGGCAGTGGTCATGGTGCGTGTTTTAGTACCCTCACATCCTGTTGTCTCGTGCGCGCTACCGCACTATCCTCTACCTCATGCTAGACCCGCTGTCCCTGGTGGTTTGTCTCCTTCCATACGGCGACGGTCATGGTGCGATACCTTTTAGTCACGACCTGCTGCTATTCCCCACGCCCCGTCATGCCCCTCTCCGCGGTGGCCTCCGCCGGTGCCTCACTGCAGTCCCTCATCTCCTTCCAAAAGGCGATGGTCATGGTGCGAGACTTGGAGGCGGCAGGGACACCCTACGGGCGACCATCCACGGTGGTCCCGGAAACCGTGACTGACGTGCGCGCCGCCCTCAACAACATCGACATGATGTGGCAGGTGCGGGCAGTGAACTTTCACAATGTAGTCCTCGTGCATATGGTAGCTACCGATATTACATGTTGCATGTGTTAGTACTTCGTAGCCTTCATACTATGTACAAAACTAATAATGCACTGGGTTCAACAACGCCTATTTGCATGTGTTAGTACTTCGTAGCCTTCATACTATGTACAACACTAATAATGCACTGGGTTCAACAATGCCTATTTGCATGTGTTAGTACTTCGTAGTCTTCATACTATGTACAAATACTAATAATGCACTGGGTTCAACACCGCCTATGTCGGCAACCGGGGAGAGGGGGGCATGAGGCAGGGGGCCAGCTCATGTCCTCTTGTAGCGCAGCTTAGGGTATGTAGCAGTGTGTAGAATGTATAGCACAGTCCAGGGTGTATAGCACGGTTAGGGTGTACAGCACGGTTTATGGTGTATAGCACGGTCAGGGTGTATAGCACGTTTTATGGTGTATAGCACGGTCAGGGTGTACAGAACGGTTTATGGTGTATAGCACGGTTAGGGTGTACAGCACGGTTTATGGTGTATAGCACGGTCAGGGTGTATAGCACGTTTTATGGTGTATAGCACGGTCAGGGTGTACAGAACGGTTTATGGTGTATAGCACGGTTAGGGTGTACAGCACGGTCCAGGGTGTATAGCACGGTTAGGGTGTACAGCACGTTTTAGGGTGATAGCTGTAGACTTGACGCGTGTCCCCCGTGTTCCCTGGCCAAGTTCTGTCTGCCGCACTCCATACCTAAGTAGCGCGAACAGATTGTATTCTTGGGGGTATGAAGGAAGATTGGTTTCATTCTGAGTGCAGAAGGGCATTGCTTCAGTTCATGGACTTGCTTCAAAGGAAGGGCGTTTCCACATTCCAAGTCCCGGCCTAGTTGCCCTCCTATTTGACTTCGTGTCCCTTGGACCCTTTCCACATTCCGGGGCCCGGCCGACCGGAACCCACGATTTTTTACTGGAATCTGCTGGAAATGGACATGGATCACTGGGGCCGCCGAAACTCTGGTCCTGGTAGGTCCCTGTCGAATTGGGTCAGGTAGAACTGGTCAGGCAAAGGCCGCCTAGACGGATCTGAAACGAAATGATACTGAGTCCTGAGTCCTGAGCACCAGGTGGCATGGACTTGACTGGAGCGAAGATCTTCTCGGTGATCTTCTCTAAGATATTCGCGGTGGCCAAGAACGGGCGCGGGGTGGAAGCGTTGTGGGAACGACCTCCTTGAATTCGCTACTCATTTTGGATCGCCGGAACTGGGCACGAGCCTCCTATTCAATTTGGAGCTAGTCAGGCTCAATGAATTCGCGGTTGTTGTCTTGGAATGTGGAAACACCCTAACTCTCTGACCCTTCCCTGCCCCAACCCAACCCAACCCCACACAACTCCATTCAACGCTGCTGGCCCTATAATTAAGATAGATGTTTGGCCGATGCAGCCTACATATCTTGGCTGACATTGCGGCTTGGATTCGTGTACTAGTTTCCACGACAGTTCTACTGCATTCCACTAAAACTAGATGTTATAACCGCGATCTCATTTTCTTGAAGCTAGGAAACCTGATGGTAAATCCCCTAGTTTGACCCCACTCAACTCCAGTTACCCCTCTCCCAAACCAATCCAACGCATCCCTCCCCTCCTCCCCTCCCTCCCCCCCCTCACTCACGATTTCTTTTTTTTTCTTCTGCACCCACATTTTGTGTTTGACAGAAAATCTTGCTCGGCCACGGCGGCAAGATCCCGTCCTTCCTCGGCAACGATGTGCCCGAGATCCTCGACCCCCAGCTGACGATCGTGGAGCAGATCCTGGGGCGCACGCTTGTGACCAAGTACTCCATCTGGGACGCGGTGCGCATGGCGCTCATGGCCATGCGCGTCATCGCGTACCGGCGGCAGGTCTACTATGACATCACGATCCGCAACATCACCCGCTCCCCAGAGCTGATCCTCCACAAGGGCATGCGCGGCGACGAGCTCGAGGCCACCGCTGAGTTCCGGTACCTGCTCGACAACGTCGTGCAGACACTGCTCCCGGACCTGGAGCGGCTCATGGCGTCCGAGCTCGCGCTCGGGCTGTCCATCATCGACGACTTCATGTCAGCCACAAACCTCATCTTCCTCATCGAGCTGGTCGCGGTGTGCCTCTCGCTCATCGCCGCCTCGAGCTGGCTCGTGAGCCGGCTGCGCCAGGAACGGCTACGGGTGTACGCGGTCTTCCTCGAGGTGCCCCGCCCCGTCACGCGGGCGATCGCGTCCGCTAGCATTAGCCTTGAGGTGGAATCCGGCGACGAGGATGAGGGATCGGAGAACGACGAAGCCCAACTGCTGCAGCAGCAGCTCCAGGCGAGCGCCGCAAAGGACTTTGAGGACGATGATGACGATGACGACGCGCCCGCGGTGGAGGCGGTCACAAAGCCTTCGGCGGCGCTGGCCCCCGGCCCCGGAAACGCGGCCGCGAAACGCCGCATGGGCCTCAGCCAGGACGCGAACGCGGCCGGCGCGACGGCGGTCAAGGTGACCAAGTCCAAGAAGTCGCGCCGCACGCGCATGCTGCCTCGGGGCGCGACCCCAATCTTGCTCCTCGTCCCCTCTGTTCTCTTCCTGATCATCGTCGGTGTCACATTCCTGCTCAACCGGAGGAACGTGAACGCGATCGTGTCACCGATGCACGAGAGCTACACCGCGCGCATGCTGCAGGTCAACTGCATGCGCATGCTGTTCTTCACGCAGGAGCTCGCGACCGGGGGAGGGGCCGTCACGCTGGCCAACGGCACCGTGGTCCCGCCCAGGCACACGGCCGAGGATGTGGGTTTTTTTTTTTTTGGGGGGGGGGGGGGCGCTCGTTGCATACATCGTATCATATCTATCTCCATGGCATCATATCTATCTCCATTGAAACATGAGAATCTACTGGAATAAGAGGATATCACTCGGCTTCGCAACGGGGGTGCCTTGCGAAGCCTTAGGATCTGTGACACTACGGGGGCGCAATACGGCTTCCACCGTACAGTATTATAGCGTGAGGGATCCGTGTATAGTGTACGCATGCACCTGTCCATTACAGCCCATTCATGCCAAACTGCCGACCCACGTGTGCTCTCTGCTCCCGCTCTCGTGTCCGTACGTGCGTCTTCATCTCATGCAAGCCAAGTGCTTCGGGGGGTCGCTTATTTTGTACGCTCATGTTTTGCCTTGTTCGCCCATCACACATGGACAAGGCCTTGATGGATCGGGCTTGATGGATTGTCCATTAGGGGCCGTTGTGCAAATCCTTATGTTTGCCTATAATGTTTGGTTCGATGTCAAGGGAACCTGTTCGATCTTCGTGTGTAAATGTGCCATGCTTGATGTAGGTGGTGGAGGGGGTGGGGGTGATGGAGGGGATGAAGGGGATGGAGGGGCTGGAGGGCGTGGAGTGGGTGGAGTGGGTGGAGGGCGTGGAGGGCGTGGAGGGGTGGAGGGGGTGGAGGGGGTGGAGGGGGTGGAGGGGTGGAGGGGGTGGAGGGGGTGGAGGGGGTGGAGGGGGTGGAGGGGGTGGAGGGGTGGAGGGGGTGGAGGGGGTGGAGGGGGTGGAGGGGGTGGAGGGGTGGAGGGGGTGGAGGGGTGGAGGGGTGGAGGGGGTGGAGGGGTGGAGGGGTGGAGGGGTGGAGGGGGTGGAGGGGGTGCAGGGGGTGCAGGGGGTGCAGGGGCGTGGAGGGGGTGGAGGGCGTGGAGGGGGTGGAGGGGGTGGAAGGGATGGAGGGGGTGGAGGGGGTGGAGGGGGTGGAGGGGGTGGAGGGGATGTTTGTGGGCTGATTGTGACTGTTTGCTGACCTTGAGGGGTGTTGATGGATGGTGATGGATGCTGATGGATGTCAACGGGATGGGGGGGGGGGGGCAGATCGCGGTCCGGCGCGACCAAGTCGACCGCACGACCGAGACAGTGAACGTCCTCTACCAGGGCCTCGTCTACGGCAATAAATCGATAAAGCTCGACGGCGCGCTGTTCGGCGACATGGTGCTCGCCCGGCTGCTCTTTGAGCCCGCGTGCCACCGCGAGGACGAGGAGTGCCCCGAGGACTATGACGCGGAGATCAAGCACGGGCTGGACGCGCTGCTGCAGGCGTACGGGCTCAACTCGTGGAAGTTTGCGCGGGAGCCCGCGACCATGAACGTCAAGGCGCCGCGCTTCCACTTCCTGTGGGACACGGCGCACAAGGACTTGGAGAACATGCTCAAGGAGATGGTCGCGGTGTTTCACGACCGGGAGGTCGCGCCGAGGGCGCTCGGGCGCAAGATCCACATCCTGGCGATGCTATTGGTCGCGCTCGGCACGCTTCTCTCGTTCACGCACGTCTTTTCACCCTACAACAAGATGTGCGGCGAGGAGGTTCAGCACATGGCGCTTCTGCTCACGTCCCTGCCGAAGAACCAGGTGCTGTCGACGCTCATCACGGCGGTGCTGGAGCACGAGCAGACCGCGGCCAACCGGGCAAATAAACGCAAGAAGACGGCCGCGAACGCCGCCACGGCAGCAAAGCAGCAGGCCGGGGCGGGCGCAAAGACCACGCAGGGACCTGGCGCGGTCAAGAAACTGATGGCGATGTTCTAATGCCGGCGATTTCGCAATGTTGGTGATGTTGTAATCTGGACGATGTATGTAACACCTTTTGCAGATACCATGCTGCATTTAGCGGCGTCTTAATGCCATGTGTACGATAGAGCCACCACGGTCGTCTCACGGGATACATCGAGGAGACACATGTTATATGCAGGACACCTGCGCCTGGCTGGGTGTCGCGGGATGGGGCATGACGACCTGAGGCGGCGGTGCCGACCTGTCCCCCTCTGTGGATGGGTGTGTGGCTTGATGACATAACGTACCTTGCTCACCATCGGCAGGCAGTCATCCTCTTCATGGTTGCTATTATGAATTTGTTCGTGTCAGTCAGTGATTGCTGGCAATGCCCAGGATTGTCTGGGCAGCATATTCACAATCGAGCCCCGCACAGGGTCATGTGGGGATAACCTACCTCCCTGCCCCAATCTTCTTTGAAACCCCAGTGATGATCTGCTCTGGAGTACCCCTTCCAGCGCATTTGGACTAACTGCTGGGCTTGCTGTGGGAGGGATGATGATCTGTACACACTTCCCTCCTTGAGCTTTTCTGGCATCTCCCCACAACAGCCTCTTAGAGGCTGTATAATTCATTAATTTGGTCTCGTTGACACATGCACTGATTGACTCATTTCAAGAAGCATATGTTTAGCGGATCGATATTTCCGGACGGTGCAGATTTTGCATCATTAGTGATGAAGCTAGCCACTGTTTACCACCATTTGTGGGAACGGGAATAATAAGACTTCATCAATGCATATAGAGAGAGTGCTTCGAAGCCATGTCCATACCAGCTATAGCTGACGGATGTGTGTTACTCATCATAACACATGAGGCCACGTACCAGCGTGATTCCCAGTGTGCACAGCTTGACACTCGATCTCGATCTTTATCGGAAACTTTTTTGTAGCGATTCCTAATAAAACAAAGTTGCTCGGTAACTTCGCTGAAAAAAGGACCCTTTCTAATTCCCACGGCGCTGACCACACTTAGGCACTTGCAATGTACAACACTTACGGCGAAGTTGGAACACCATATGCATCCAGGAACAGCCATCTCCAAAATCAGGGTATTCCCGTGCAATGGCACAAGGGGTGCCGCAAAGAAGTGCAATCAACTAACGTGCCCGGGCAGCCGTGCCGCTCGCATGCCAACCGTCCATGGGGCTCTAGAGGCGTCCTGCTTACTCCAGAGATGTAACCTAGGAGAGGAGTTGTGGGATGAGCCCTCTCCAGAACGAAATGTGCCTACACAATCTCGATTTGTGTACTCTGCAGCCGCCTACTCTGCCCAGTTCACAAACATTGTTGAAGTATCCTGGAACTGCACCACCGACGAGACAGCCAGCGCAGGCATAAAATATGGAAGATCCGCCTGCCAAATATCAAGGAGACAAGTAGCGCAGGCCAGAGAGATATGCACACGGCAACCAGGGCAGGCCTGACTATTGGAGAATTCGGACCATGGAAGCTCCAGCCTGCCTGCAGTCACATCCGCGTTTGTCGACTCGTTCAGGAGCAGGTGCAGCCACATGCCCATGTCTCCTGGCACCGCGGCAAGTCGTGTCTATCCATGTGTGGAAGGTCGTGTGTAGCCATCTGCCCGGGAACCGCCGTATTAAGTGTCTACCCCATTTTGGTGTCTACCCCAGCTTAGTGTCTACCCCACAATAGTGGCACTTGCGCACGACACAGACATCATGTGCAGCACTGACAGGCGGCGTCGACACGCCTTGCCACTGCAGTGCGTCGCCTCCACCCGCCCTGGAACCACAGGGCACGCACGAGCCCCTCCTATGCATCCTGGAACCGCCGGCTGCTGCTCCCCAACTTCGGCTCCGCTAAGTACGGCTCGTCCTCCCCCGCGACGTGGGTGCCGCCGCGCAGCGGGCTCTTGCGCGGGGGCGTTCTCTGGCCAGGCAAAGGCGGCGTGACCGGCCGGTGCATCGGCGGGGTGGGCGGGCGCGCGCCCGGGGGCAGCGGCGGGGGGGTCTTGGACCGCGGCATCTCGACGCGAGCCGGCGGGCGCGCGACCACCGCGGGGTACACCGCCATCGGGGTGTCGCTGGTCATGGCGCGAGGGCGGACGTGGCCGCGCGGCTGCGAGACGCTCCTCGATGAGAGGGCACTGTCGTCCATCGCCCACTCGCCCCCGCCCTGCGCGATCGCGGTGGACTGCGTGCGTGTGGGGCCAAACCCGCCCTCGTAAGGGAGAGCCTCCTGGAACACGCCCACGATGTTCCCGTCCGCGTCGCGCAGTCGCACCTGCGGCGTCGTGGGCGCGTGGGGGGGGGTCACGCTCCCTCCGATCCCGCTCGGCGCGCGGCCAAACCCGGGGGGCCCACCGGCCGACACACGGGGGGACTCGAGGAACGTCCCCACCACGTTCCCGCTCGCATCGCGCAGCTGGACGCCCGAGCTGGGCCCCCGTGCCAGGGGGGACACGAGCGGCGCGGGGGCCACCATGGGCATCGCCCCACTTGCCGTGGGGCGGACGCCGTATGGCGAGCGCGGCGTGTTGTAGTTCTCGCCCGCCGGCGTCGCGGCGCCCGTCGGCGTAGCGCCCCCCCTTGGCGTCGCGCCCCCCTTGGGGGTCATGACTTTCCCTGAAGCCCCCCGCGCGATGTTGCCACTGTGCTGGGGCGTGAGCGGGGCCACGATCTGGACCGGCTGGCCCGTCGCCGGGTCGATCGCGTAGAGGGCGACCTTGGACGAGCGGCTCCTGCTGTGGTCGAGCCCTCGCGAGCTCCCGTTGGCGCTGGCCCCGCGACTGCTCCCTTCCGCGTGCCCGTCCCCACCCCCGTGGTTGCTCTTCTCGGGGGGGGGGGTCGGCGCGCGGTGGTAGCTCGCCATCGGCGTGCTCCCAAAGGGGGTCCCCCCGTATGGCGTCCCGTAGTAGGAGTGGATCTCCTTGAGCACCTCCTCCTGCTGCTTGACGACGCGGCGCGTGACGATGCGCGACCGGATGAGTGTGAGGATGCCCAGGCAGAGAACGATGCCCACGCCGATGGCGCACACGACGAGCACAAACGGGATGCGGGGGAAGCCCAGGATGTCGTCATTGTTGCTCTTGGGGGGGAGGGGGGCGCCTCGGGGGGGGGCCAGGGGGGAGGTTTGGCAGCGGCGGCGGCGCGGGGGGCGCGATGGAGTCGACATCGAGACCGAACGAGGACACGGCTCCTAGCTCTGCAAGTAAGGGCATCGATGCAAACAGCTGCGCGGGGTCAAACCTCAGGTTTGCGATGAAGAGCGCAAGCGCGCTGCTCCCTTCATACGCGTTGGCCACGACGAAGATCTGGACCGCGGTCCCGTTCCCCGTCCCGGTCCCCGTGACGTTGCGCGGGAGCGACGTCACGTTCACAGTAGCGGACAATATCCCTCCCTCCTTGCCCTCATCGAGATTGGCCAGGAGGGCCTCGGTGACGATCGCCGGAAGGCCCACCGCCGAGGCGTCCGCGACGCTGTTGGCCCACCGGACGCGGGCCGAGATTGTGACCTCTCGGATGTAGTACCCTGGAGGGGGGGGGGCGACGGGGTACTTGCACAGGCCAGTCTCCGTCTGGCAGTATCGGTCGGCCGGGCATGACGTGTCGGTGCACGCGCGCTGGTCGCACGAGGCGCCCACGTAGCCCGCGTAGCAGTCGCACGTGCCGTTGTTGCAGACGCCGTTGCGAAAGCACTCGTTCAGGCAGCTGTGGAAGGGGCAGTACTCGGCAGCGACAGGGCAGGGGCCAATGAAGGCCGACTGGAACTCGCCGCGTGAGACGATGCCCGCGTTCACGATCTCGTTGTCGATGCACCTGACCCAATTGCCATCACCGACCATGACAAGGAGCTGCCAGGAACCGTCGTTGGAACGCACGCATTGCCGGGGGTAGCAGCCGGCGCCACGTGGCGGGCGGCGGATCGTCCCTGCCGTTATGGCCTTGATCCATGAGGACTCACCATCCGGGAAGCAGCGCGACGAGAGCGAGTAGCGCTGGCCCCAGAACTCGGGCGCGTTCGGGTTGGTCACGCTGCCCACGTTGCGGAGGTCGTCGCAGCGCCGGCGGCTGTTCCCTTGAACCTGGCTGCAGCCGTCGAAGAGGCACGCAGAGACACCCCCGGAGGACTCGCATGCGGCGCACGAGCCGACGGAGATGTCGTCCGCCGTGCACAGGTCGGGCATCTCGGTCGAGACGCCGTCAAAGACAGTGAACTTGGGCTCCCCGTCGCAGTACGAGCCGTCAAACACTGCCGGGAGGTTTGGCCCCGGCGCGCACGACAGCCGCGCAAACTCGCAGCCCTTTCGGTACCCGAACCGCAGCAGGCTCCCGTGCTCGTATACGGGGAGGTACCACCCCGAGTCCTCCAGCGCGGCCAAGGTCAGCTTGGACATGACGCGCTCGCGGGAGATGGACCCGATCATGAGCTCCGTGTTCCACAGCCGGGCCTCCCAGTGGGACAGCGCCGTGGCCGAGCCGCCAAAGTTCTCTAACGCTGCCCCCGTGAGGGTCGCGCATGCCAGCTGTGCGCGCGCGGTTTCAAGGACTTTGGGGGTCACGAGCCGGGAGACGTCGTCGGTGCCCTTCACGACCACGTTGGTGTCGGCACCAGGGATCAGGGCGCCGGAGTCGTCGCGCGGGTTCCGGGGTTTCCCGGTCGGGTCGCGGTAGTACGGGAAGAGCGAGGAGGAGAAGCCGAGCACGTGGACGAGCTCGTGGACGGCTGTGTTGAGCTGGCGCAGCCAGCTGATGTCATCGTCTGCGCATGTAGGAGTGGGTGGGTGGGTGGGTGGGTGGGTGGGTGGGTGGGTGGGTGGGTGGGTGGGTGGGTGGGTGGGTGGGTGGGTGGGTGGGTGGGTGGGTGGGTGGGTGGGTGGGTGGGTGGGTGGGTGGGTGGGTGGGTGGGTGGGTGGGTGGGTGGGTGGGTGGGTGGGTGGGTGGGTGGGTGGGTGGGTGGGTGGGTGGGTGGGTGGGTGGGTATGTGTCAGTGACAGGGTGGGTGGGTGGGTGGGTGGGGGGGGGGGAGAGAGAGAGAGAGAGAGAGAGAGAGAGAGAGAGAGAGAGAGAGAGAGAGAGAGAGAGAGAGAGAGAGAGAGAGAGAGAGAGAGAGAGAGAGAGAGAGAGAGAGAGAGAGAGAGAGAGAATGAATCCTCCTTTGACCACTGGCAGCAGCCTCAACGTTTTCTGCTGGTTATACTACCCAATGCCACATGTCATACTACCAATCCCCACTCCCCCTCCCCAACCCCAATCCCAACCCTCCAACCCGCACCGTTCCCCCGCCCCACACCCCCACACCCATTCCCAACCCCCCATTCCCCTACCCGACCCCCATCTCCACCCCAAACCCCACCCCCGCTTTCCACTTGCTACTCTATCATCAGTCTCCCGATTACGATGTGCTAGCATATCAACAGAGTCAAGGTGAGCACTTGCTGTTACATCACTGAGGCAAATACTGATGAAAGGGAGCTATCCTATGAATGCATCGAGGATGGTGGATTTAGGAAGCGAGAGCGGCAACACAGGGGAAGTGTGTAGCGGGGAAGCGGCATACTATCCGGGGGCGAGTGCGAGTCTGTATATACTTGAATTGGTTTGAATTCGTATAATAATCTAGAGGATGCGAGCACAGGATCCCTGGCAGACATCGCACGGGTGCAGGGGACTCCTGGGGGGTATCCCATTATATAAAAGGCGTAGCAGGAATGCTATCATTACCGTAATTGGTGTAATAGGCAATTCGGTTGATAGGAAAGTGCCTAGTCGGTGCCCAGATACATGGGCCCAGGTATCGTGCGTACGCTAGTCGGTGCCCAGGTTGGGATGTATATACCACTAGGGCATAGCACTACCTACTTGCATGACCATGGAACTGCAAGTATGTATCAGACAGGGGCAGTAGTACGTTACCCTTGCCGTAGGTGGTGTCCAGGTGAATCCATATACGCTGTAGGTAGGTAGGTAAGTGCGTACGGCACTCAGTGCCCAGGTTAAGTAGGTAGCTGCGACCCGTAATAGATCCACAGGTACATGCCATTACGGCATTCCAAGCATCATTTATTATATCAATAGGTGGACATATCATTGAGTATATTATCACCTTATTATGGCATGGGAAGTACAAAGCAGCAGGAACATATAGTAGTTGGTGTCCAGGTTGTGGCGGCACGAGTTGATGTGTACAGATAGGTCCGCGACCCTTACTGTTGTTGGTGTCCAGGTTGTGGCGGCACGAGTTGATACGTATAGATAGGTCCGCGACCCTTACCGTAGTTGGTGTCCAGGTTGTGGCGGCACGAGTTGATGTGTATAGATAGGTCCGCGACCCTTACCGTTGCTGGTGTCCAGGTTGTGGCGGCACAAGTTGATACGTATCGATAGGTCCGCGACCCTTACCGTAGTTGGTGTCCAGGTTGTGGCGGCACGAGTTGATACGTATAGATAGGTCCGCGGCCCTTACCGTAGTTGGTGTCCAGGTTGTCAGGGCAGAAGTTGATGCCGCCCGAGGTCGGTCGGTCGGTGTCCAGGTCCTGGCTGCAGTGGAGTGCCACCGCGAGGAGGGAAGGGGTACTCTGGCACAGCAAGGAGTTCTTGGCGGTGACGAGCAGCGCCAGGTCAGCATCAGGGGCCCCTTCACCATCCGGGATGTCAACGCAGTTGCCTTGCGTGGGGCATTCTCGCCTTGCCGCGAACAGGGTGTCGTTCAGGGTGCCTTCCAGGCACGTGTTCCCCGAGAACGCCACGCACTCGGGGGGGTCGGTCTCCCTTATTCGGATGCAAGCCCGCTCCAGCAAGAGCGGGCCCTCCACTGGCGTCCGCAGCCGGAGGACCTTTTGCACGAACTTGACAGCCGAGGGCATCAACTTCTCCTCGAGAAAGCTGCGCACCACGGCTGCCCGGGACGGGTTGGAAGCAAAATGCAAGGCCAAGGACTCCAGCTGGTAGATAGCGTGGATGCGGAAGAGATGCCCATCGGGATCCTGCCGCACCTGTACTCTCCCACGCTTCCCCTTCGATATCCTGCCGACTCCTCTCCTAGCGTGAACTGTCTTCTCCGCATCCGGCAGAACTGCGTCATGCATACACGATACACCGTCTCCATGGTCATGCTGGGCGTGCGAGAAGCTATCCAGTAACGTGACTCCAAGGATCAACAGTGTCGCCACCACCACGCAGCGTATACTCATTTTCCACCCTATCCCTCACGCAAATGTGTTGCGTTGCTGATCAGCCCCATGCAATTGCTCTCGATAAAAGCGCGTGAGCCTGCTTATGAAGAGATCCAAAGCCAGTAACGACATGGCGGACATGGCGGACGAGCACGACCCTCTGATTGAAAATGCCGCCAAAGGGAATGCCGAGAATGCGGCAAGCAATGTGGACTCCTGATGGCAATGCCCGCCTAGGAAAACAGGCCATGCACTTCTCTACTGTGAGGATGGTGGCTAATCATCCATCACCAGGAAACTGCATAATCACGCACGCAACCCCCGTCACCCATGGCCCAAGCAATAACGTACTTCCTGGAATGCCCGCCAATATCCAACACGAAATACATGTACATGCTCAGGAACAGGGGTAACGAGAATGAGATGTGGGCAAATTCAGGGAATGATGACTGTCTGTCGCTCGCTGGGCCGCACGCAGGCCGCTGGCTACGTACGGTACGAGCCTACGAGGTCATCGACAGCACGACGTTGCAGGAGTCAAGCTCATGTGACGGATCAAAATGTCAGAACAATCCAGCCCTGTGTGTGTCTCTGTCATCTGTCTACTCCCCCTGTATGTGTGTCATGGGTACCAACAACAACATCAAGTCCCCCTGTCTGTGCGAGGTCAACTCAAATCAACTGTACTGTAAATATCTACTGACTGTCAAAGGTGCTTTCGCGGTAAAAAACAAAGGAATATTAAACCATTTAAAATTCGCTGACAATTTTTAACGTGCTTCATTGCTGGAGGTAAAATACTGTAGACTCCTGGTAGACTCCCTGTTGGTGATGTGCGGCGCGGGATCCAACTGACTGACTGACCGACTGTCTGACTGGCGGAATGTAACGGCACTGAGTGCTGCCGGCTGGGTTATACAGTACAGTCATTACCGCTTTAAGTTGCGTTTCTTAAGGTTGCGTTACCGCGTTAAGTTGCGACGCCGAAGTTTGGTGGGGCGGCAACCGCAACTTAAGCTCGGTGCCATCGCAACTTAACGCGGTAATGACTCAATTTGTAGGTGTCACCTGGGTGTCAGGCCATCATTGGCCGCGCAGGAGGCCACGTCATTTTGCCAAGTCCGGACCCGCTACAGCACTGTACAACAACATGCCAAATAACAAAGAATTAACAAAGAATTATTAATAAACTCACAGACATTTGAACGGTTGTTCGGTAAACAAACAAACCAGATATTAACTCATAGGACGGGCCCAGTCGCACTTCCAACCAATTAAACGCAATGATCAAATTCCGGAGGGCTTTCGGCTGAACCGAATTATCTTAAGTGTATTAAAAAACAACTCTCTGCTTGGAGTTCCGGTGGCAAAACGCAGGGGAAGTGGCGCGGGGGGGGGGAGCGGCCTCTGAGAAGTAAGGAATACTAAGCGAAAATGCTTGGGCGCGGGTAGTTCCGGTGGCAAAACGCAGGGGAAGTGGCGCGGGGGGGGGGGAGCGGCCTCTGAGAAGTAAGGAATGTTAGTTAGGAGTGAGAAAACAATGTTTGCCACAAAGTTTTACTTTATTTCACTCAGATAAAAATAAGTCTCAGTCGGCAGCTGGCCGGCTGCTAGTTCCACCACAGGAGTGTGTGAGGTGTGAGGTACTGAGAGGGCAAACAAGGTGCGTAGCTTCGCCTTTTAAACAATTCCAGGCTCAGCTACTGGGTAGCAGTTATGATCTACCTACAACGTGGCCACACCAAACCGGTTCTTTTCTGACTGTGTGGCAGTTACAATCATAACGTGATCTCAAGCCAACCATTCACAACCAAAGTTCAAGGTCAGTCACAGAATGACTGGGTCACTTATGGAACAGAACTTAAACATGCGGCACATGCCCGTTCATGTAGTCCAGAGCTAGCACTAAACTATAAGTACTAGTTTCAGGCAGGTGTGTCGATACTTCTGACACCCCCCTTACTCGGCACACAGGCCGGAAAACAAACTCAAGCAAGCCAGAACAAATGTTCACTAAAAGAACTGTAGTATGGGACCACTGTCACAGGCTAGCAAGTGTGTCCTTATGTTGTCTCATCACTAATTGCCAGTAACTCAAATACCCAACAACTTGTGTCTGAGCTCCACAAAACGTGGCTCAGGTAGTGCCTTGGTGAGCATGTCGGCGATCATCGCTGCCCCAGGAAGGTGAGACACCTGAACGGTGCCATCCGCGACCTTCGCGCGAATGTAGTGGTACTTGACGTCGATGTGCTTGGTACGCCGAGGGTGAACAGGGTCTCGTGACAGAGCCACAGCACCAGTGTTGTCGCAAAACACCTGAATTGGCCCTGAGGCCGGGTCACCCAACTCCTTGGTGATGGTGAGAAGGGGGACCACCTGCTGCGTGACACCGCACAGGGCCATGTACTCGGCCTCACAGGTGGACAGGGCTGGAGTGGGCTGCTTGCGACTGGTCCACTCCACCGCAGCACCGCGGTACATGACCACGTTCATTGCCAGTGATTGACTTGCGGTCCACAGGATCGTTTGCCCAGTCGGCATCCGAGTAGGCCACCAGCCCCCCCTGCCCCGAGTAGGACAGACCCAGGTCCTTGGTGTGTACCGCGTACTGAAGCACCCGGCGTGCCAGCCCAAGGTCGCTTACAGTAGGGTTTTTCATATTCTGAGTCAGCAGGTTGACTGCGAATGCCAGGTCAGGCCGAGTGCATCCCATCGCATACAGGAGTGCCCCGGTGATCGCTTGGTAGACGCGAGTGTCGTCCGCGTTGAGAAGCCCCCCCTCACCACGGGGGGTGTTGGGGACGACGGGCGTCTTCACCGCCCGTGGGGAGACCCCAAAGCGCTCAGCGAGGGCCTCCAGATACGGGCCTTGGTGCAGAAAAACTGTGCGCGCCGGCGGGTCGAGGACCAGGGAGACCCCCAGAAAGAGGGAGGGGGCATCCGTCTCGGTGATCTGGAAGCGCTGGGACACCCGTTGGGTCCACTGCGATAGCCACTCCGCCGAGGAGTGGGAGACCAGGAGATCGTCGACATGGACGAAGGCAAAACCACCAACATACAGGAACAGACACGTGTCCGTGGTGCTCTGGACAGCGCCAGTCTCATGGATGAGGTAGTCCCGGAGCGTGTGGTGCCAGTTCCGGGGCGCCTGTTTGAGCCCATAGAGGCTCCGCCGGAGGCGCCAGAGGTACGTTTGGCCAGTGGGGTCGCGCTCCTCAAAGCCCTTGGGGGGAAGGACATACACGTCCTCCTCCAACTCAGCATAGAGGAACGCGGTGCGGACATCCAGCTGCCGGATGGGGTGGCCAGCAGTGCCAGCACGAGCCAAGCCCAGGCGCACGGTGGCAGCACGGACGGTGGGAGCAAAAGTCTCACCGAAATCAATGCCCTCGCGCTGTGCAAACCCCTTGCACACAAACCGGGCCTTGCACCGCCCATCAGCTTTCTGGGCGAAGACCCACTTGGTGGGTAGGAGCTTGGCACCGCGCGGAAGATCACGCATATGCAGAAGCTCGTAAACCTGGTGCTCCTGGAGGCTGGCCAGCTCACTCTCCATGGCCGTGCGCCATTCCGGCAAGGCAAGGGCGGCAGCGGGAGAGGAGGGCACGGACGCAGGCTGGCTATGAAAAGCAGCAGCGAAGCACAGGTCAGCGACAAGTGAGTGATGCGCGTGGATCCGTGCAGCCTTGGTGACAGGTTGATCCGGCCAGGAAGAAAGTGCGTCATCCAATACATCATCGCCCCCGAAACCAGGGGGAGCGGGGGTGTTACTGCCATGAGAAAGGTCGCCACACAAGGCAGCACCACGGGAACCCCACACGGGGAGGAGACCTGCAGAGGCACCAGGGGACGCCGGAGGAGAATAGCCGGTGCTGTCAGCCGTGCTCTCCAGGTCAACCGAGGTACTCAAATGCGGCGGAGGCATCCCCGCCCCGGCGTGTTCATATGACGCCGCAGAACGCGAGTGGCCAGAGGCCTGTCCGCGCAACAGAGGGGCATGCTGTCGAGCATCTGACACGGTGAGGTAAGATGTCGGCGCCGAGGCAGGAGCCGGAGCCGTCGGAGCATGGCCGTTCCGCACAAGTGCCTGGATGGCCGCAGCGGCGGCCGGGGGGAGAACGAAACGCTCAGGAGTCCCCCCGATGCTGACATAGCTGTCCTCACGGCCTGCGGGCAAGGCAGTGGAGGGCGTTGCCGGCCCCCCAGAGTCCTCGGCAGAGGCAGAGGGTAACTGCAAAGGGGCAGGAGTCAGCATGTCGGCGGGAAAGAGGTCGGCCTCCGCAAAGGGGGCCGCCGGGAGCCACTGCGCAGCCTGCGGGGCCCGGTTGCGCCACGTCTCGTCGAACTGCACGTGCTTGCGCTCGATGACACGCCCGCCGCCCGTCGCCTTGTCGGGCACCCATACGAGGTAGGCCGGGGAGTCAAGCTTGTATCCCACGAAGAGGCCATCCTCAGCGCGAGAATCAAACTTCTCACCACGGGCTGCCCCCTCAACCAAGACGTCGGAGGGGCAGCCAAACACACGCATGCCGGATAAATCCGCAGGGCGCCCATACATGAGGAAGTAGGGCGTTGCGTGCTCCGGGTTGCTGCGGCAGGGCAGCCTGTTGATGATGTAGATGGCGCATGCAAAGGCTAGAGCCCAGAACTCCTTGCCGAGGCCAGCATGCGCCAGCATGCTCCTGGTCATGCTAACTGCGACGCCCCAGAATCGCTCCGCCACGCCGTTCTGCTCCGGCGTATAGGGGGACGAGAACTCTTGCCGCACGCCATACTCGGCGCAGACGGCGCGCCAGTCCTGGCCAGTGAAAACCGCGTCTTGGTCGGAGCGAAGCTCCACAGGCGCCGTGGCCGCGGACGCCCGGAACGGCTTGATCTCCGTGGCCAGGAAGTGACGCAGGCTCCCAACGGCAGCGTCCTTCGTCTTCAAGAAGTAAACCCAGTGAAAACGAGTGGCTTCATCCGTGATGCCCAGGACATACCGCCAGTCCCCCAACACGGCAGGGGTCCGCATGGGACCTAGCAGGTCGCAGTGCAGGCGATGGCGAGGGGTCGCGCAGCGTGGCGTCGTGCTGGGGGGAAAGCTGCTCCGCCGCAAGTGTCCGGCAGGGCAGGAAGGACACGTGGGAGCCTTGGGACCGTGGGTCACCATGTTTGAGGCGGGGTCGGCGGCTAGCCGAGCAATACGATCCGCGCCAGCGTGTCCGAGGCGCAGGTGCCACTGCATCAGGTCCACGGGGGCGGCTGATGTGGCGAGGGCATGGGGCGCCACCCCGCGGAGCAAGTAAATGCCGTCACACTCCACGAGGGGGAACGTGCGGGTCCCCAAAGTGAGGCGCAGGTGCTTAAAGTCCACATCATGGCCGGCTTTAAAGAGCTGGCTCACCGAGAGTAGGCGGGCCTGAAGGCCTGGGACATACAAAGCTGGGCCGAGGTGCACGTCCGGGGTGCCGAGCCGGAGAAGCAGAGGGCCCCTGCCGCCCGCATGCAGATTGCCGCCCGAGCCGGTGATGCGCAGCCGGAAGGCGGGATCAAATCCATCGCCAAAGTCCGCCCGGTGAGGCGTCATGTGGTACGTGGCACCCGTGTCAACCACCAGTTAACGCCAAGCGCATTGGCGTGTTCCTGATTCGGCATATCTCTGCGATTCCAGCGGCACCGGAACGAGGTCATTCCGACAAGTATCAAGAAAGTTATGGCGTTCCGACTTCCCGGTCGCGCGCGAGCGCGAGCCGGCTGTTCTTCTAAGTCGGACGTGAATATTTGCCGACGACATATGGGGTCGACAGTAATTCCTGGGCTGACAGGAATTAGGTGCTGTACCTACGACGGTATTGGCTTGATACGTCGTACGCAGGAAATAGGAACCTTAACCTGTGGTCTGTCGGTACCGCAGGCTTAGTCCTGGACTTCTAGGTGCAGATGCAATAGTCACTGTGGACTGTGCTCTGTGGTCACTGTGCCTGTATGGCAGACCTACTGTATAGGAACTGGGCGCTGTACAGGTAGTGAATACTGTACCGGGAGTGTTATTACTGAGCATACCTCTAGGCTGCTCAGGACTAGCAAGCACAGTGCACAAGTATATAAACAATAGGCCAGTGCCATTTGGGCAGATCTCTTGCGAGCCCGCCTCACGTGTTGTGCCTTGACTTGGCAAACGCGTGTACAAGCCTCAAGTGTGTGAGCGCTGTAACATTATCCAATTTAACAAAGCTCCGTTTCCAACCATATTCACACATTGCTGCATTGCAACCATATCCTTCACATTGCGTGTGCGAAGAACGTTAACTCAAATTACAACCAGTCTCAGCGGAACGGCCAGGAGGGTCGTTGCCGGTTGCGGTGTGCAGCTTTGACGACGAGAGGAGCTCGTCCGGTGGTGAATGGTGCAGGAGGAACAACGGCAGCAGGATTTCCGGTTTCGGCAGTCTGCTGGGGGTTCGATTTCTCCTGAATTACGCCGTGTCGTTCGGGATCTATCTTTGTTGCTTGCAGATCGTCCGCCTGTTAATCGCAGCTTCGTGCAATTTGTCGACGACCAGGTCGAAGATTGGGAGCGAATTCTGCGACACGTACAAACCATCGTCATTCCGGAGCACCGGAGCATCGACGACCTTGAGCAGGAGCTTCACGGGTTGGTCGGCATCCAGACGGTGATTACTGCAGTAGCAGAGCGAGTGCGGACGGAGTTGGCAGCAAGGCGAGGCGAGGTTGCGGAGGCAGCTGGCGCAGGGCGACACGAGTTTGTGCCGACAGTAGCGGGCGCGGGAGTACCACGTGCTTTCGCAGGCGGCATCGGCGACGAGGGTGTTGCAGCGGGTCCAGTTAGGCGTGAACGACGCGGAGCGGAGCATCACAGGCGGCTTGCAGAGGTCGGGGCGACAGCGGAAGCCATCACCGGAGGACAGCGCGCGACAAGAGTCGGCAGGTTTCCGGAGCGAGTAAGAGTTCCTTTTCAGGAGCTGCCCCCGCCCCTTCGCGTTCGTGTGACGCGTTGGGAGGAGTTTGCACCTCTTAGGTACGAGAGTGACCTTGAGGCAGGAGCAGGGGGTGTCGCTGGGCTAGGCGACGAGACACTTGGCGACCACGAGGTGCCAACGTACAATCCGCGAGGGCCAACGACGGGTTGTCACCTGTCTACTTTACCAACGGTGACGATTCAGTCATCGCGGGCCGACAGCGGGTCGACGACGGCGCAGCAGGTAGCAGGGTACCAGAGCTGATTGTGGTGAGCGACAGCGACGACGACAGCGACAAGGAGAACCAGGACGCGCCTGGGGCCAGCCGTGGTGGTCTTGCCTGAGTGGTAACACTTGGCACTTTCCTTTCTTGTTCAGTAGCTTATATTGCTTTAATTGCTGCTTGGCCACTTGGCTGGCTGTAGCAGATCTGAACAGAGGCCATCATGGAGGATGGAGCTATCAACCAACAAGCGGGCTTTATGGGCTTCGGCGGCGCGGCGCTGGGCTGGATGGACGAGATGGACGCGATGGACGCGGTGGACGCGATGGACGCGGGGACGGCCAGGCGCTGGGAGACCAGGCTGAGGTGCCAGATAATCAGAGCCAAGGATCGCAGGGCGGGCAGCACGCGCCAGCCGCAGATCAAGCGGCGCCTAAGCGACCAACCGTTGCTGAGGGGTACGCGGTGCTAGGCCAGTTTCAGTCCATCAAGGACAATTGGCAGCCCCGGGATGCTGAGAGGATGTTAGAGGACATGAACTTGTACACGGAGATATACAACGGTGACAAGCTTCGCATCCTGGCGTCTAGTGCCTACATACGGCAGTCGGCGAGGCGGCTGTTCAAGTTTGTTCGGGAGCGACACGCGGCGGGGGACACCTGGGCGGCGTTTATGACGCGACTCAGGGTGTTCCTGAGTGACAAGAGGACCATAGATGGGTCCCACCTGAAGCAAGAATACCTGGACTACAAGCCCATCAAGGGGCAGCTAGTGGTCCACGCCTTTGAAGACTTCGTCAAGCTGAGGGAGGACGCCATGGCCAAGGGCTTCTTCGTCGCAGATCGGATGGCCATGGGCGACTTTCTCAAGTCGCTGCAGCTGGATCCGGTCACCATGGATAATGTGACCATCCACATGCGACAGGTCCATGGCTGGGCAGCCATGACGGATCAGTTGTATGAGTGTTTCAGCGGCAAGTACGTGGGGGTAAGCGCCCTCGTCAGAATGATGAGGAGGCCACTGAACCCACGGTTAAGTCCATGAGGGGATCGGGCCACGGGGGCCCAGCGCCCTCGAGAGGGCCTGAGACCTCTTCAAGGGGTCGAGGAAGGTCCAGGAGGGGGCGTGACAGAAGGGCTGGACGGGGGACCCCGCCGAAGTCGGGACATCCACAGTCCCAGTTTGACTTCAAGAGGGTGGGTGGTCCTCCCAAGGCTGGGCCCAGCAGTGGGACCTCACGGGACATCAGTCAGGTGGAATGTTATTTCTGCCAGGGGAAGGGTCACTTCAGGAATGAGTGTCCCTCGTACCTGAGGCAGGAAGGTCAGAGCAAGCCAGCTCAGGGTGGCAGCAAGGACAAGG
The DNA here is from genome assembly GCA_009746045.1 of Mesostigma viride. Lineage (NCBI taxonomy): Eukaryota > Viridiplantae > Streptophyta > Mesostigmatophyceae > Mesostigmatales > Mesostigmataceae > Mesostigma > Mesostigma viride. Next base: position 5,389,695 of record RPFO01000022.1, on the reverse strand, counting down.
CTGGTCCATCCCAGGACAAGGGCAAGGGCAAGGCTGCTGATCATTGACTTGAGCCTGCACACATCCCTGAACCCTGGAGGGTGCCCCCAGGGGTGTGTAATGAAGCTGCTAGTGACAGCAGTGAGGGGCAGCCCCATGCTCTAGTGAAAGAGCCTATTGGACACGATGGGGCAAGCTTGGTTACCACAGAGAGTATGCCAGCTGTAGCTGCAGTGGTTACTCGCCAACGTGCCCGCCATGGCGGTGCTGAGCCTGAGGTAGGACCTGGTGATGTGGACCCAGGTGGATCTCAGAAGCATTCTGACCGTGCAGGACTGGCACAGGATGGTCAGGATGAGGATAGGGCTGGAGACAGTCTGACAGGCACGACCCTGGTGCCTCCTGTACATAAGGGATCTGTACATACCTTGAGTGCTAATAATGACAATAAAAGGTTTTCTCTCTTGTATGACATTGCCTCAAGGTTGCATACCATGTTTGGCCATGCAGCTCAGTCTTTGCAAGTTGCTAGACGGCTGGGAGGAAGTGAGTTGTACTCCATCTGCCAACAGGTTGCTCAAGCTTGCAAGTGCAGGCTAGTTGCTAGAAAGCCCAAGCAGTCTCATGCCAGGACTCCTATTTTGCAGCCAGGCCATGTGCAGGTAGATATTCAGAGAATCAGGGGTTTGAAGCTGCTGGTGGCAGTGGACAGATATACCAAGTACAAGACCCTAGAGATCCTGCCTGACATGGAGAAGCCTACATTGATTGCTGCTCTGAAGTTGACAAGGAGCAGGTACCCTGGGTTGGAGTTGTTGCAGTGTGACATTCAGTTTGAGTGCTGTGAGAACCTGCCAGAGTTTCCAGAGTTGCTGATTACACCCAGGGAGAGCCACGGCCAGCAAGGGGTGGTGGAGAGAGCCATCCAAGAGATCAAGACTGTGCTGCTGGTGGAGAGGATTCCAAGGACGTCATCTGCCATTGTGACATCTGCATGGCTACGTTCTGTGGAGGACAGGCTGAACCTGAGGACTCCCATGTTCTTTGGTGACATTGCCATCAATCCTCTTATGCTGCATACCAGGATGCTGCCAGCTGATGCTGAGCAGGCATGGAAGGAGAAGCTAGAGGCCAAGTTCCTCAAGCTGAGGCAGAAAGACAAGGGCTGGAGTGTCCTAGAACCTAACGTTGGACAACAGGTTGTTGTGTGGAAGGAACCAAGCTTTCCAGGGAAACGTGGCAGCTGGCATGATGGGGTGGTGACCCGAGTAGAAGCCGCTGGCCATAAGTGCTGGGTGGCCATTGATGGCTCCCAAGCAGTGCACCGTCTGTCCTGGTCAAAGATCCGTCCCCGGGGAGGTAATCAAGGAGACCTCTTCCAGGTGCCCGCTGGTGTACAAGGCGGGGGTGACGTGGAGCTTCCTGATCAGGGTGCTACAGCTGTATCGAGCCCTCAGGGTGACCCTGGCCCGGCCCCTGGGGTACCTTCACATACGGTGGTTGGGCAAGCAGGCGGACAGGCTGCACCTCCGGAACGGCCCGACACCAGGCCTAGGGGTGTGCGTCTATCAGATATTGTACAGGCTTTGCAAAGAGCCAAGAAGGAGCCTAAGGTGTCCAAGCTTGTCCAGTTGGATGAACCTGAGGTAGCTGCCATGGAGATAGATACCAATGCACAGGTTTCTGTCATGGGACCTCAGCATACAGGAGAACTGCTGGTCGGAGAACCAAGTTGCCCCTGGGTGTCTGATTTCAGTGGTAGGACGCATCTAAGGGTGTTGGGAGAGGTTACTGCCCCTGTCATGGGTGTGGATGTGACCTTCCTTGTCCTAGAGGACTATGATGGCCCTGTGATTTTGGGTCAGAATTTTCTGGGCAATCCTGGGATTTCTATCAGAGCTACAGCTCTGAGAAGAGATGGCTGGGGGATGATTCCCCTAGAAAATTTCAGGACAACATTTCCAGTCAGGTGCAGGGCCAAGCCGGTCAAGGGTGTAAAATGGGATGAAGGGGAGGTGCCCCCAGCGGCCAGTTTGGTGATTCCAGCTGTGTTGCACCCCAGCAGTATTGGCATAACTCACAGGAGCCTTGCTGCACACTCTCCTTTGACATATGACCAGCTGGTCCAAGAGATGAGCTCGCCTACTTTGTTTGAGGCTTGGAAGCTCGCCTTCTCCAAGGCATTGGAGGAGTGGTTGCAGTTTGAGTGTGCTGCACCAACAGACAGACGTCCCCCAGCATCAAGGAAGCTTGCTTTGAGATTTGTGCTGAAGAGGAAGGTTGTGGATGAGGTATCAGTGCCCCATGTCAGGCCTGTCCTGAATGAGTATCACGGCACGGGGAGTCTGCCAGGAGAGGAGCTATACACGCCAGGGATGCTACACGACACATGGAGAATTTTGCTATGTCTCTACGTGGGGTTGCTGAACAGGGGAGCAGCTATGTCATCAGTGCTGCTGGACTTCAAGAGGGCATTTTTAAAATCTGATCCAGAAGTGGCCAGGAGGGTGTGGAAGCAGGATGAGCCTTACTGTGTTGAGGTGCCTGCCATCTGGAAGCTGGAGCTGCATCAACAATTCCTGGTTATTCTGAAGGGCCTGGAAGGACTCAGGTCGAGCCCAATCATCTGGAGACTCACGCTGCAGGAAGCTCTGATCAGTGAGTGTGGCTTGAGAGTGTCTTCAGTTGATCCCTGTTTGCTGCTGGCCCAATGGGAGGGTCTGCCAGTGTATGCTAGTTTGCATGGAGATGATCTGCATTTGCTAGCCCCCACGACCTGGCTGAAGAAGTTTATTCCTGTCATCAGTGGCAAGTTTTCACTGGGCAAGGAGCTGTGGCAGGAGCCCAACAAGCCTGTAGTGTTCTGTGGAATGCAGGCTACCCTGTTCAGGAGGGACGGGGAGTGGAGTATCAGGCTTCAGGCTGGAGGAGATTATAAACAGACCATTGTGAAGGCCTTGCCAGAGAAGATCACCCAGGCTGCAGGACCTGAGTTGAGAGGCATGTGGGCCTGGTTTGCCAGCATCTGTGGTCCGTCTTTGATGGTCCATAGCAGAATGCCTGATGAGGTGCTTGAGGATGAGAAGCCTCGAGTCATAGCCCGGTTGGTGGAGAGTACCCCTGATCTGATTTTGTCTGGGATTGACTTTACCCAGCCTATCACCTTGGAGATCTTTGTTGACAGTTCCATGGATGCTCGCCAGGTTACCAAGGTCAGGGGGAGATCTGCTGCTCTGTTTGCTTTTTATCAGAGCAGGGCAAGTTTGTTCAGCTGGTACAGCAGACTGCAGAAGAGGGTCTGTATCAGTTCAGATGTGGCAGAATGCAGGGCCATATGCGAGGGGATCCAGTCCAGCCTGTACATAAAGGAGTTAATGCTGGAGCTGGCTTCAGTTACCCCTTGGACCTTGCAGATGGAGACGTTGTTGCTAACAGACAGCATGGGTATGGTCCAGTTTGTTCACAAGCAGCTGGCCAGGAGCCGGGACCTGGATTATTTGTTGCTGAAGGAGTTGGCCAGTTTGGTTGACTTGAAGCATATCCCTGGCGAGGAGAACCCTGCTGATGCATTGACAAAGCTGCCACACAAGGCCCCAGCCCAGTACAATGTACTGAGGAAGCTCATGAATGCTGACTGTCAAGTCGGTCTATCTGTCTAAAAGCTGAGAGCTGGGTGCTTAAGTCTCTGGATATCAGGCTGGGAGCTTGATTGTACATAATCCTGAGCACACCTTGAGGGGTGAGACATGTCTCTGGTGTGGGAATGTCTGACATTGTCTCTGATGGAGAGATGTCTATCTGGGGTTTTCATCTCAGTCTGAGGTTTCCCCAGATCTGTGGTTTGTGGGCGGGGTTCGATTCCCTGGTGCCGTCTTAAGGCGGAGTTTCACGGACTGGCTGACCCATCCACCATGCTGGTGAGGTGGCGACAGGTCCCCTGATTTTCCACGGTTGGAACGAGTAGGGAGCTTGTGTTTTGCATGTGCTTCGCGTAGATGTTGTGTCTGGTTCGATAAGGGGCAGCAGACCGGCGCCGACTCCCGTCTGGGGGTCAGCAATGTTTTCTGATGAGCTGTTGTGGGTGATCTGTGGGGTTTCGCCTAAGGTCCTGAAGGTTGTACATACTTCTCAAGTTCTTAACTGAACACCTATGGGCTGCCACAGTTGGCCAACCTCTTGTACATGGGTAACACAACGAGCCTCCCGTGAAGGGATAGGGACTCATTGTAATTTGTTTGTGCTCCTGAACCAGTATGGGTGCTATGTACATATAATAAGGAATCCAAGCTGACTGTCATGCCCAGTGGGTTGTGACTTGTAGTCGGGGAGGATGTCCAGGAATCCAAGCTGGCTGTCATGCCCAGTGGGTTGTGACTTGTAGTCGGGGAGGATGTCCAGTACCCATTGTGTGTGTTTGTATGTAAACTTGTGTGAGCTGCTACAGCTCAAGAAAAGAAAGGATTGGAGTTAACGCCAAGCGCATTGGCGTGTTCCTGATTCGGCATATCTCTGCGATTCCAGCGGCACCGGAACGAGGTCATTCCGACAAGTATCAAGAAAGTTATGGCGTTCCGACTTCCCGGTCGCGCGCGAGCGCGAGCCGGCTGTTCTTCTAAGTCGGACGTGAATATTTGCCGACGACATATGGGGTCGACAGTAATTCCTGGGCTGACAGGAATTAGGTGCTGTACCTACGACGGTATTGGCTTGATACGTCGTACGCAGGAAATAGGAACCTTAACCTGTGGTCTGTCGGTACCGCAGGCTTAGTCCTGGACTTCTAGGTGCAGATGCAATAGTCACTGTGGACTGTGCTCTGTGGTCACTGTGCCTGTATGGCAGACCTACTGTATAGTAACTGGGCGCTGTACAGGTAGTGAATACTGTACCGGGAGTGTTATTACTGAGCATACCTCTTAGGTTGCTCAGGACTAGCAAGCACAGTGCACAAGTATATAAACAATAGGCCAGTGCCATTTGGGCAGATCTCTTGCGAGCCCGCCTCACGTGTTGTGCCTTGACTTGGCAAACGCGTGTACAAGCCTCAAGTGTGTGAGCGCTGTAACATTATCCAATTTAACAAAGCTCCGTTTCCAACCATATTCACACATTGCGGCATTGCAACCATACCCTTCACATTGCGTGTGCGAAGAACGTTAACTCCACCCACTCCGGGGCACACCTAGCCGAGGCCGTTGCGGCCGTGTGAAGCACAGAAGGAGCGGTGGTTGAGGAACCAGCCGTCGAGTCCGAGGAGGTGCTGGGGCGGGGTGCCGAGAGACGACTGCCCGAGCGGGACGGGGAAGGCGCAAGGCCGTGCACTGGACGAAGCGAGGCCTGCCCGTGAGGCTGCACACCGTCGCGCAGGGAAGCACCTAAAGGGTTGGCGCGCAGGGAAGCACACAAAGGGCCTCGACCCACGTGGAACGCGTACGTCGTCTCCAAGGGAGGCAGGCCTGCGTCGGTGTGATGGGCGTGCCCGGCGCCGTCACCGCGGAGGTGAGCAGGGCGCTGGGCGGGATGGGCAGTCCAGCAGGTGGCGGCGTCATGTCCAGGCTTGGCGCAGACGGAGCAGGGCGGCCCGCGACCACGCCCGACCCCTGCGCCACCACCGCGACCACCACCGCGCCCGCCGCGCCCCCCGCTGCTGCCGCCATGGCTGTGGCCGTGGCCGTGGCCATTGCCGTGGGCGCGGCCGTTGCCGTGGCCGTTGCCGTTGCCGTTGCCGTTGCCGTTGCCGTTGCCGTTTCCGTTGCCGGTGCCGTTGCTGCTGCCGTTGCCGTTGCCGCGGGCACCGCCATGCCGTGGGCCACGCCCCCGGCCAGGGGTATGGTATGCGTGGTTGGAGGCAGAGCCAGAATCTGCAGGGGACGGGAGGCCACCCGTCAGCAGATCTTCAACTTCCATCAGGCGCTGCCGCAGGACCGGAACAGTCTCGACCTCGTCAAGACGGAGGGAGATTAGCGCGGGCCTGTACTCGGCGCGCAGACCGCTGAGGACGCTGGCAATGAAGGCAGCGACTGGGAACGTAATGCCTGCAGCCTGTAGCTTGGCGTACAGCAGTTCCGAGCGGTTCACATACGGCTCCACAGTCTCGCGAGCAGTTTGACGAAGTTGGGCCATTTGTTTCCACAAGTCCAGACGCATGGACTTGGTGAGCTTGCCATGCTCATAGACCTGGATGAGCTTGGTGATGGCCAGACTGCCCAGGCGACGATCCAGGGGGAGCGTCTGCATCAAGGCACGCGCAGGCCCATCGACGACGGCCAACAAGGCAACGTAAAGGAGCCGATCCAGTTGCACGTTCTGGACAACACCTGCCAGCACTCCAAGGAGGCCAGCATAAAGGGAAACAAGGCCCAAGAAATGGTCCTTAAAAGGGATCCACAGCGTCCAATCTGAGCCGGTAAAAACCTTGACCCCACGAACATCCTTCAAAAGCTCCTTGCAAGCCACAAAGGAGGCTCGGGCGGGGCCCCCCCCCGCCGTACCGCGGCTCAAACCACCACCGTCAACCGCCGGATTCTCACCGTCGGGAGCACCGTGGGCGGCGTCCTCGTCACCACCTGGCGGGTGCAAAGCCAGGGCAGCCAGCCCAGCTGCTGCGTCAAAAAATACTTCGCCTGGGAGACCCGAATCGGTAAGAGTTACGGATGATGCAGTCAAAGCGGCCAGACCGGCAGCGTCATCGGCATCAAAATCGTTACTGCCAGCAGCGCGACCCGCGGAAGCGACCTGGCTGCGAGTGCCGGAAGCCATTCCAGCAAAAAAACAGCAAAAAACTCCGGAAAAAAAGGTAACGTTGGCCAATAATAGATTCCGGCCAGGAATCGAACCAAGCACCTTTCGTATCACGCGCCAGACGGGAATCAAACCTCCGCCTACGCTGTCGTCATGCAAATCTCGCCGAAATACACAAATCTAAAGTCAACCGCGAGCAGAGCCTCGGGAAACGACTTTTACCAGCGGTAAGCAGGTCGAAAGGCGTGCGAACCGCACTCCGATGCCATGTTAGGAGTGAGAAAACAATGTTTGCCACAAAGTTTTACTTTATTTCACTCAGATAAAAATAAGTCTCAGTCGGCAGCTGGCCGGCTGCTAGTTCCACCACAGGAGTGTGTGAGGTGTGAGGTACTGAGAGGGCAAACAAGGTGCGTAGAATCGCCTTTTAAACAATTCCAGGCTCAGCTACTGGGTAGCAGTTATGATCTACCTACAACGTGGCCACACCAAACCGGTTCTTTTCTGACTGTGTGGCAGTTACAATCATAACGTGATCTCAAGCCAACCATTCACAACCAAAGTTCAAGGTCAGTCACAGAATGACTGGGTCACTTATGGAACAGAACTTAAACATGCGGCACATGCCCGTTCATGTAGTCCAGAGCTAGCACTAAACTATAAGTACTAGTTTCAGGCAGGTGTGTCGATACTTCTGACAAGGAATACTGAGGAACAACTCTCTGCTTGGGCGCGGGGTAGTTCCGGTGGCAAACGCAGGGGAAGTGGCGCGGGGCGGGTAGTTCCGGTGGCAAACGCAGGGGAAGTGGCGCGGGGGGGGGGAGCGGCCTCTGAGAGGTAAGGAATACTAAGCGAAAATGCCACGTAGGGGCACAAAGAGAGACTGAACTGAATCGTACTGAGTTACCGCGAATGAGGGGAAGAAGGGCTAGGGGAGGGAAAGGAGTAGCGACGAATCGAGTGAACTGGAGACGAAAATGGGTCGTGGGGTGCCCGGAGCTGAGCTGTTCGAAGAGACGGGAAGACTCCTCGGGCTGGGGGAGGATGAGAGTAGCAGCGAATAGAAGGAAAGGGAAACTGCTTGGGCGAGGGTAGTTCCGGTGGCAAACGCAGGGGAAGTGGCGCGGGGGGGGGAGCGGCCTCTGAGAAGTAAGGAATACTAAGCGAAAATGCCACGTAGTAAGTGTATAAAAAAACAACTCTCTGCTTGGGCGAGGGTAGTTCCGGTGGCAAACGCAGGGGAAGTGGCGCGGGGGGGGGGAGCGGCCTCTGAGAAGTAAGGAATACTAAGCGGCAAAACGCAGGGGAAGTGGCGCGGGGCGGGTAGTTCCGGTGGCAAACGCAGGGGAAGTGGCGCGGGGGGGGGGAGCGGCCTCTGAGAGGTAAGGAATACTAAGCGAAAATGCGTCGCGCTTGGCTCTTGGCGCAAGAACAATACAAGGTGTGGGACCCCGGGCCCAACAATGACAGGCCCAGCCCCTTGGAGCTCTTCCATGCTCTCCTGGGACGCAACAGGGTGTTTACTTGCATTCCTCACGGTGACCTTACGCGCGTCACTTGGCTCCCCTGGTCACACAATGCTCCTTTCTAAACCTTTCACCTATCACACTACCCTCAGAGGGTAACCAGCTGGTCGATACGTGGTACCTCTTCACCTAATGATATTCCTATTGGTTAATAAAAATACCCATTTACCCGGAAAAATACTAAGCGAAAATGCCACGTAGGGGCACAAAGAGAGACTGAACTGAATCGTACTGAGTTACCGCGAATGAGGGGAAGAAGGGCTAGGGGAGGGAAAGGAGTAGCGACGAATCGAGTGAACTGGAGACGAAAATGGGTCGTGGGGTGCCCGGAGCTGAGCTGTTCGAAGAGACGGGAAGACTCCTCGGGCTTGGGGGAGGATGAGAGTAGCAGCGAATAGAAGGAAAGGGAAACTGCTTGGGCGAGGGTAGTTCCGGTGGCAAACGCAGGGGAAGTGGCGCGGGGGGGGGGAGCGGCCTCTGAGAAGTAAGGAATACTCCTTTAGATGTAAAAAACAACTCTCTGCTTGGGCGCGGGGTAGTTCCGGTGGCAAACGCAGGGGAAGTGTCAAGTGGCGCGGGGGGGGGGAGCGGCCTCTGATGAGAGGTAAGGAATACTAAGCCAAAATGCCACGTAGGGGCACAAAGAGAGACTGAACTGAATCGTACTGAGTTACCGCGAATGAGGGGAAGAAGGGCTAGGGGAGGGAAAGGAGTAGCGACGAATCGAGTGAACTGGAGACGAAAATGGGTCGTGGGGTGCCCGGAGCTGAGCTGTTCGAAGAGACGGGAAGACTCCTCGGGCTTGGGGAAGGATGAGAGTAGCAGCGAATAGAAGGAAAGGGAAACTGCTTGGGCGAGGGTAGTTCCGGTGGCAAACGCAGGGGAAGTGGCGCGGGGGGGGGGAGCGGCCTCTGAGAAGTAAGGGCTGCCGGGGTGTGGGGGGTCCGTTTGGGTGGGGGGGTGCGGGGGTGCGGGGTGCGGAGAATCGGCGGTGGGGGAAAAGCTGACGCGTCCGCGTCTGCTTGGAGTTCCGGTGGCAAAACGCAGGGGAAGTGGCGCGGGGCGGGTAGTTCCGGTGGCAAACGCAGGGGAAGTGGCGCGGGGGGGGGGAGCGGCCTCTGAGAAGTAAGGAATACTAAGCGAAAATGCCACGTAGGGGCACAAAGAGAGACGGCTGGACTGAATCGTATTGAGTTGCCGCGAATGAGGGGAAGAAGGTTTAGGGGAGGGAAAGGAGTAGCGACGAATCGAGTGAACTGTCGAAGAGACGGGAAGACTCCTCGGGCTTGGGGGAGGATGAGAGTAGCAGCGAACAGAAGGAAAGGGAAATATAAGCTGCCGCGAGAGGGAGAACTGAACGGCCGAGTGATTATGAGCTGACGAGAGTGCTTCTGTGGGGGTTCGTTTACATTGGGGCCAGGCGGACACTGGCGGACAGCAGAAATTGGGGGCGTGGGGGCACGCCACGTAGTCGCCTCCGCGAGGAGATTGGACTGCGAGTAGCGACGAACTGCGGCAGGGGAACTGCGGGCTGCCGGGGTGTGGGGGGGTCCGTTAATCTAGGTGGGTGGGGGGGTGCGGGGGTGCGGGGTGCGGAGAATCGGCGGTGGGGGAAAAGCTGACGCGTCCGCGTCAGCTTGGGGGGGGGGCTTGTTTACTAGGGAACAAATAACGGAGGGTGTCTGAAAGCCTGGTGAAAATGAGTGTGACTTGGAACCTGGCTATGCGTCGTTACTGGCTCCTGGCGACGGAACAACACAAAGTATGGGACCCGGGCCCTAACAATGACACCCCCAGCCCCCTGGAAGTCTTCCATGCACTCATGGGCATGAACCAGGTCTTTACACGTATGCCGGATGACGATATATCTACAGTACAATGGCTACCTTGGTCGCAGGGCGCGCCTTATTAATGCGGGCACCCCAATTTAGGCAAAACTAGGCATTTCAGGCTATTTTTGGCATACCTGGGTCACCTTAACTGTTATATGGAAATAAACTAACACCCATTTCACCGGAAAAAAATGAGTGTGATTATTCTGTTATCATTCTACTGTAATGGATCCAGCGCTGTTACTGTATGACTGGCACAGTAAGCCAGATATCGTCCCGCCCGTACGCGTACGTCTCGAGCCTCGTTCCCAGGGACCGCATATCACGGTATGACATAGAAACTGAACTGAACTGGCTCTGAACTCTGAACTGAACTGTCGACAGTATGACCCAAGGCGAGTACGCTTTTGATCTTTAGATAGGAATCTTTGTGGTGCTTACTGTAGCTCAACATTTTACAGTACTGTAATGCTGCCTTGAACGCCCGCGCGAACACACGTGGGACTATCGATTCTCGGGGGCAGGGGGGCAACTAACGTGTCCCTAACTCCCTATTCTGCTTACCTTAACCCAGCGACAAGCGCACGTTTGTTATATCAATCAATGATGCAGTAGTGTAGCCACAGCTCGGTTTTCTTATGGACCGTCTGCGAGGCAGCCGGGTCTGGGTCTCCCATTGTGGCCAGCAATGGCATTACATCATGTGAAAAACCCCTCCTTCGGTGAATGGGCATTTGATACGGGTCAAGCAAGTCCTCCGGATGTCGAAGTTACGAAGCCGCCTGCGTTATCGACTATTCTCAGCATCAGCTCGCATTCTAATGCCTCGCTAAACTCTGGGGGGGAAGGGATGGCATCGATACCTGAACTCCGCGTTCGTGTTAACGGCACCGAGGATGGCCAGCAATCACTCTCCTTCAACAAGCCTTCCCCAGGCGCCAAGCATCGCCGAGAGCCGAGCTTCGGCGCTTGGAGCGGAGGTCATTCCGATGCCTCCGGAAGTTCCGAACCTCATGCTAGCATTGAACTCCCACCATCGCCGCCGAAATTCCGCGGAATGTCCATTCAGACCTCGGCAACCGCAAGAAGTCGCTTGGGGATTGAGAGGATGAGCCCCCGCTCGGGGCTAGCCGCGCTCGGTTTAGGACCTAGCCCGCGAGCGATGGCGTCCGCGTTCCCCCACGCGAGCGCAAGCGACGCGCCTTCCAATGTGTTAACGCCCGTTAGCTCCGGCTCTGATGTGTCCCCCCAGGGCGTTTTCGCCTCGGTCCGTGCCGACCCGGTCGATCTCGCCGTGTCTGGCAACTCGGGCGCCATGGCGCTGGCGGCGGCCGCCGCGGTCGAGCTTCGGAACTCGCAGGGCGCGCCATGCTGGGAGACCCTAACCGAAGGCCGCGTGGACGACGCCATGGACATCGGTATTGGCTCCGCTGGCGGGCTTCAGGTCATGGACTACGAGCATCCCCCGTTGAAGAATGCGAACAATAACGCTCGTGATAATATTCACAACAACTCTCTTGGGAGGGGGGCTGGCCCTCCCCCCCCCAGCGACACCCCTGCACGGCCCCTCTTGCAGCGCGCCCCCAGCTTTGAGGGGTGGCACAGCGACGACGGCCTGGGCTCGGCTCACGCTGGCCTGTCGAGCCCGATGTTTAACCCTGACGACGTCACGTTCGTGCTGAGCCACGTGGGGGCCACTGTGTCATCCCCTGCGCGCAACGCCCGTCGCAGCACCTACGCGGGCGCCAGCAGCAAGTACACCCTGGCTCCCACCGAGACGCGCACCCCCCCCCGCTACTTTGACATGGTGGACCAGGGCGTGAACAAGGTATCGGCGTGGCTGGCCGGTGCCGAGGGGCAGCGGATATCCGTAGCACAAGTACCGCCGGTGGGCTACCCGTACGCATCAGCCGACGTCCCTGGGGCATGGCCCGCCGCCCAGGGGGGGGCGTATGTCATCGGGACCACCGCCCAACCCCGCAATTCGAGCCCTGGGGCAACGTCCCCCATGGGAGTGGACACACTGGATGCCTCGCGGGGGGGGGGTCTCAGCCTGGACACCTCAGGGTCCAGGGGCCGTGAGATGAGTGCTCATCGCAACACGAATGGCCATCGGGGCATCTCTGTGATCGCGATGGATGCGTTGTACGCACCCGCGGGGGTGGCGTCCCCCGTGCAGCCGCCCCCCCCTCGCAAGTTCCACCACACCGCCAGCGACACGTCCTCTGGACGGGGCTCCCGCCATTCGTCCGGGAAGGGGGGCGACGCCAAGGGGGGGGATTCCGGCAGGGGAGATGCAGGCAGGCTGTCTGATGGCGGCAGGGGGGAGCCCAGGGCCGCGGACAGTGGCAAGGGGGGCGAGAATAGCGGCAAGGAGGGCAGGGCCAAGAATGGGGCCAGGCCGGGCAGTGGGAAGGGGGCCGAGCCGTCTCGGAATGGGGGGGTGGAGCCGTCTCTGAAGGGGCCGGGTGGGTACGGCGACCTAACGGGTCTTGCGATGGGGCTTGTCTCTGCCAAGGAGAAGGAGAAGGAGAAGGAGAAGGAGAAGGAGAAGGGTAAGGACAAGGGGGCAGATGTGGGCGCGGGCCGTCATGCGGCCATGGAAGCCAAGCATGGCGGCGGGGCCAAGGAAGGGCTTGGGGGCCCGCAAGTAGTCAACCCGAACCGGATGATCGATTTCCGGCAGCAGGCGGCACAGGAAGCCAAGGCAAAAGAGGCGGCGGCGGCGGCCGCCGCCGCAGCGGAAGCGAGCAAGAAGGGAAAGAAGAAGGGCTTCTTTGCGCGTCTGTTTGGTGGCAGCGGCAAGAAGGAGCGCAGTGAAGCCGCCACCGACAAGCCGCCAAAGGGGCCCACAAGGTCCAAGGGCTCTCACACGGATGCCAGCAGCGTCACCAGCAGCAACGCCAAGGGCTCCGCACCGCTGCAGCACGGGGCCAGCCTGGACAGCAGCATGGCGAGCGCCAGCAGTAGCCTGCGTGAGCCAGTCAAGGTGGATGGGTACGGGTGGTCAACCGCGTCATCATCGGCGAACGCGATGAGCGTAGGGCCGACCAGGACGCAGTCGGCAGGCACGACGGCGTCGCATAGCGGGAGGGATAGCGCCCGTTACAGCGGGCAGTCGCTAGCAGGCAGCAGCAGCATGGTCGTCTCGGAACACTCCTCGGTGGCGCGGGAGTCGTCGTTGACGGAAATCTCTCGTGCAAACTCGGCAGCCAGTGTGGGCCGCGGCGGCGGCGGCGGTAGAGGAGGAGGGCCTGGCAGTAAACTCGCGCCGCTTGCGGACGGTTACTTGGAACGCCAGCGCATCATCGCGTTGGCGGAGGGGGCGAGGGCGCAAGGCACGGGGGCAACAATTCATGTCTCCGCGGAGGGCGCGGGGGTGGCGAAGGCGGACCGAGCCGTTCTCACGTATCTGAAGGCGGTGCCCGGTCCTGCGGGGGGGGGCCCAGAGCAGGGGGTGAATGCGCAGAAGGGGGCAAAGCAGCGGCGCTGAGTAGGGCGAGACATGCGACACGATGGGGTGTCATGGCGCGGACGATAAATATTGGTTGACATTGGTGACTTTCCAACTCCACAAGGCAACCCGTTCTGGGGGATGGTTTCGGATGCTGCTCTTAGCACGCAAAATTGGGGTCGGCCCGGTGGTGCCTTGGCGGTGGTGCGAGTTTCCCTTGTTGTAACCGCGATGGTGGCATCTAAGATGTATTGATGATACCTCAAGCTGTCAGTTTAGCGAGTGAACCTTTTAACGGTAGCATTTGTGCAAGGGGAGGCGGCTGCTTTAATTGTTGGGCACGTGTTAGTGTACAGGCACCTGGTTGCACGCGCCTGCGCCTTGACGACTTGACGACCTGCGCAGGAATTCATCCCCTTGTAGCGGTCCGTCGGTGAGCAGAAGCGGCACCCGGGAGGCCATTTTGTTAGTGAGCATATGAACCTAAATATTTGAACCTGGTCTGTCACATTCTGTAGTAGGTGCACAAACCTGGTATTTGACGTCCGGCGTGACCTGCATGGCGACGGTCACCGTGGCGTGTCCCAGCATGGGGATGACAGTGCACAGCCGCCGTGTTGAGTTGGGTACTGGTTACTGGCATTCAAACACATGCCCTCTTATGGCTTATGGCCTTTATTGCGAGGGCCTTGTATTGCTGATGGCCTCTTCTGGCAGGGCCCCTTATGGCTTGACCTCTGTGCGTGATGGACTCCATCTGGTGGAGGCTGCAAGGTGACCTGGGGGGTTGCCCCGGGCAGGGGCTCGATAGCAGTTGTCGATGCTCCATGACCTCGAGTGCGAGACAAACGAGTTTCATTAACGTGTTTTAAGTTTAGATTGGAGGCTAGGGCGGGTAGTGCAGACAGTTTTGATGGCAAATGGTGACATGGTTGGGGAGCGAATCCGTTAGGGACAGTAAACCCATGCCTGTTGTCTGATCAGTGGTGCCATATGAAACTTCCAAGACTGGACCAGTTGGCTTGCCAAGTTTCTGCAGGGCAGGGCGCGCATGGCCGGGTATCTGAGACACAATTGTAGTGGAACAATGTGTATGCATGGTCTGGCATGTATACTGTGTGTGCCTGGCTGCATTCATGCCTACTGCCGGTGGAGCGATCTTTGCTTTTGCTCTGGAGAGGAGGTCTCTCTGCTCCATGAGCATGGTTGGTGTGGGGTTAGCATTGTCCGCTTACAGCTTGTGTACTTAAGGCTTTTGGCGGGTAGCCTAGGTTGACTATTCTGTATTGTAGCTCGTGAAATCTAAGAAAATTATTTCCTTGCACTTTCCATGTGCACTTCAAATGTGCTGGGGAGCGCTACATGTGTGTAGTAATCGTGTGCCACAACTCATTGAATTAAATTGAATTAAAAGTATAACATGACTCCGTGGGGAGATCATGTAGCACATATTCCCTTGCGGGATGGATGGAGGTGGGCGAAGCCACGAAACCTAACTATAAGCTAACTCTAAGCTAATCTAGAAAATCCTAACTACTCTACTCAGCAAAGCGCCCCTTCCTCCTGGGGGGGGGGGGGGGCTTGCCCACAGGGGCTGGCGTGTGAGCTTGGACAATCGTCTGCCACCTCTTCTTGTTCTGCACAGCAGTCCAATCAAGAGAGAGGGAGGAAATGTGGTGTTCAAACTTAGCTGGGACCACTAGGTCGGCCAGCAACTGTTGGGTGTAGTTCATGGCAGGTTTACCCAGCTTTCTAGGAATGTCCTTCATTGGGGCCAGGCCGGGTCAGGATATGCCGCCCTGGTGGGCCAAGCCGCTGGGGGCCGGCTAGACCGAAGGCGGTGTCTATCTGACTGGTGCGAGCAAGATGTCCTACGAACGCTATCCTACGCTAGCTGCCTAATCTCGTCCGAAACGCGAGGCATACCCTGATACAAAGACTCCAATGACCTATGTGTGGAAAACCCTACATTCAGGACCTGTCGAAGCATCCTGTAAACCGTGCTGTCCAGCCGGGCGGCCATCGTGTTCGTGAGCGTACGTCCATGCCTCAGCGCCATAGGTGAGCACCGTGAGGACCAGGACCTTGAAGAGCACGCGCTTGCGGTGCTCGCCCATGCAGGTCCTTCGAGCGCCAGTAGGAGTTGAGCGAGCGGAGGCTGGCGCCCAGGCCAGGCCGATGCGGATGTCCACATCGTCAGCGGTGTCGGGGAGCATGCTGGCCTCACTCGATCCACACCGGCTGCGGAATGAAGTAAAACAGCCTAATAACATTGCTGCGCCGCAAAGTCAGCTCGTGTGCGGCGGAGCAAGATGTCACTCATGTCAGCAATTAATTAATTAATTAATTAATTAATTAGGAACACAACTCCGTTGGGAGTATATGTAGCACATAGCCCAGAGAAGGGGCATATGGCCTATCATACATTCTAAGCTACTTCCTGCAAGGGTGGGAATGTAAACGACCCTTGCTCTAGGTGCACCAGGGCACTTGCAGCCCCATGATCTTCAAGCTATGCCCAGCTAAGGGGGAGCCTGGGTGGGCCCAGGTCATAGAGGACAACGAGCCCCCGCCCCCCAGTGGGGAAGCGCCCGCGTGTGCAAACCCGTGGGAGGCACGCCAGACAGCTCCCCTAGGGCAGCGTGAGGCTGTCTAGATAGATGTTGTAGTTAGAATGCTGTTAGATAGATGTCGTAGGTAGCTGATGTAGATAGATTAGACCGGCAGGACTGTTTGCACCCATTCATCCATCCATCGGGGTTAATGCTCCGTGACTCCCCAACGGGAGCACGAGTCTAATTAATTTATTTATTAATTAATTAAGGGGGAGCCTGTCATGGGGGGGAAGATCAGCATAGCTATACAGAACGGCTAGGGCATGGCGTCTCAGCAGAGAGTTACTCCCTGCATGGGCACGGCATAGCAGAGATAGCCACGAGCCACGAGCCACGAGGTAGCCATGGCTGACGGCGGAGCTCATAACTTTCACGTTTGAGCACCGAATTTAGCCGTGAATATCACTATGGCTTCGTCTTTCTAAGTCACGAAAAGTCCACGGGTGGCGGCCCTGCCGCGCGCGGCCGGGGGCACGCCAGGTGAGGACATATCGCCCAGGCTGGGCGGGCTTGGTGCCAGCTAGTCTATCTGATGTATCTACCTGATCTGTGTGTTAGACGCCGCAAGGCCCGCACCTTCAAAGAACAGCTAGTAGAGGACATGGGGGGCCTAGGCCTCTCCGTGATTTGGAAGAAGATGATGGACAAGGCCAAGTGGGCCCAGGTCATAGAGGACAACGAGCCCCCCCCAGTGGGGAAGCGCCCGCGTGTGCAATCCCGCGGGAGGCACGCTAGATAGCTCCCCCTAGGGCAGCGTGCGGCTGCCTAGATAGATGTTGTAGTTAGAATGTTGTTAGATAGATGTAGTATGTAGCCAATGTAGATAGATTAGACCGGTAGGAATGTGTGCACCCATCCATCCATCCATCGGGGTTAATGCTCCGTGACTCCCCAACGGGAGCACGAGTCTAATTAATTAATTAATTACCTGATCTGTGCGGGCCAGGTGCCCGGCTAGGCCCAGGCGCCTGTGCCTAATAATGTGGGAAACATAGGGCAAATCAGCGTACAAATCCTCATTACTAATGTGCAAACCAAAGGGGATGTTAAGGGCCTTGCGCAGCATCTTGGTGACGGCGCCGTCGAGTCGTTGCTCCAGCTCCTGCATCAGTGTCCACGTCTCGGCGCCGTAGGTCAGGATCGTACGTCAGAATGACGACCTTGAAGAGGTCACGCTTGACGATCCGGGGTAGGGCGGGGTTGCTCCACCAGCGGCGGTGGTCATGGAGGTGCGCCCACGCCATGCCGATCCGTGTCGTCATGTCGTCCTCGCAGTCGGGAAGCCAACTGCCGAGCAGCTTGAAGCGGCCTGAAGGAGGGTAGTTGACCTCGGCATCGTCTAAGAGGCGGAGTGTGGGTGGGGGCCCTGCCATGCCGAGGGCCAGGGCCTCCGTTTTGGGGCCTTAATTGCTGCCAAAAGTGGGCGCGTCGATTTCAAAGTCGTCAAAAGGGCTGGGTGGCTCGGCAGGGCGACTGCGTTTGGGCTCAGGAGAGGCCGACGGCGAGATATAATATTTTGATATAAATATTATGATCATAATTAAATATTTGTAACGTTCGTGTAATTATTTTCTAATTAGATTAGCATAGTACTCCGTGGCATGCCCATGCGCATGACATGCAAGTACTTACTTACTTACTACTATGATAATAATAATATTAAAAGAAGATAAGGGGGGTATGGCGCCGAGGCGCGTGGACACTCACACCCACACTGGCAGCCAGGCTCAACGGCACGGTAGCCAGGATGCTCCGACAGGTCCTGAACGTAGGGTTTTCCAAGCGCCCGTCATTAGAGTCTTTGTATAAGGGCATGCCTCGTATTTCGGACGAGATTAGACAGCGTAGGATAGCATTTGTAGGACACCTTGCTCGCACCAGCCAGGTCGACACCGCCCTGGGTCTGGCAGGCCCCCAGCGGCTTGGCCAGCCAGGGCGGCACATTCTGACCTGGCCTGGCCCCAAGGGCATTCCCAAAAGGGTAGGGAAACATGTCACGAACTACGTCCAGATGTTGCTGGATGACCTACTGGTCCCAGCCCAGTTTGAATACCGCATCCACTTTCTCTCCCTTCTTTGGACCGCCATGCAGAACAAGACGCGGTGGCAAAAGATTGTCAAGGCCCACACACCCGACCCTGTGGGCAAGCCACCTCCCCCCAAGAGGAGAAGGCGTTTTGATGAGTAGGGTAGTTAGGATTTTTCTAGACTAGATAGATTAACGTTAGGATAGTCCGATTACGCGGCTCTCTCCACTCCACCACCCATCAAGGAATATGTGCTACATGATCTCCCAACGGAGGCATGTTATATGGGAGAGCGATCGCAGCAATGGTGCTCACCACTAGACACTCCCGGCCAGTTAGGCTCGAAACACACGCCCTGATCAAGCATGCTGTTTCCGGCCCCACCGTCTAGGTCATCTAGTCGCTCTACACGTAAGCCAGCCATAATTTCAATGCACAAGGATACACATTTCCATCACCATTCATCTTCATCATCCTGAACGACTCGAACACGCGGACAAGATAACGGCAGGCTCGAG